>CM056383.1:57068256-57359753 GCA_029718625.1 Synaphobranchus kaupii | reverse complement strand
TCTTCTAAGGACTTCTTGAAGTACAGTTCAAAGGCAGGCATTGACTGTCAGGACATTGAGGTAAGAAACTGGAAAATATTTTACCAGCTGTTCCATTTTTAGCTTGTGTGTATACAGAATTAAAATTTGTGTTATCCAATAAAATTTGTTTATAATATATTGCCATTACCACTGTTGTGTTTGTGCAATATTATTTTACATGAAAGCTTGTTGATTTGATGTTCTTGGTCCCGAAACGTTGCAACGACATGATGAACCTTGGGCCGACTGCAAGGCTATGAGGTATCATGCAAAATCCTCTTTAAACGGTTTCTGCGCTTTTCCTCAGGTACAAAAGTGGAGAGGGACAGAGCGAACAGGCTGTTTGTTCTCCTCTCCGCAGGGGAAGCTGACCAGTCAGTCAGGGAAAACTGTTACAGCAGGACACCTTCTTTGTGACCGAGCAGGACTCGGGTGTCCTGTCCCGCAGCAAGGAACGCAGAGTCTTTCTGTTTCGAGCAGATCGTCATCTTCAGTGATCCGTATGGGATCATCCACGCCGGGCTAACCAGTTTCAAGAGAGTATCAAGGTAAAGAGAATCGGCAGTATATAATAGAGTCGATACCTGTGCGGATTGAGCCTGTTGCACGGTGTCCTGGATGGTCGGGTAGTGTAACGGTACAGTGATGCGTTTTATAGTGGTAAAGGTACAGGTTGATGGGGTTTATAGTGGTAATGGTACAGTTGATGGGTTTTATAGTGGTAAAGGTACAGGTTGATGGGGTTTTATAGTGGTAAAGGGTTACTTGGTTGAGGGGTTTTATAGTGGTAAAGGTACAGGTTGATGGGGTTTTTATAGTGGTAAAGGTACAGGTTGATGGGTTTTATAGTGGTAATGGTACAGGTTGATGAGGTTTTATAGTGGTTAAGGTAGAGGTTGATGGGGTTTATAGTGGTAAGGTACAGGTTGATGGGGTTTTATAGTGGTAAAGGTACAGGTTGATGGGGTTTTATAGTGGTAAAGGTACAGGTTGATGGGGTTTTTATAGTGGTAAAGGTACAGGTTGATGGGGGTTTATAGTGGTAAAGGGTCAGGTTGATGGGGTTTTATAGTGGTAAAGGTACAGGTTGATGGGGTTTTATAGTGGTAAAGGTACAGGTTGATGGGGTTTTCATAGTGGTAAAGGTACAGGTTGATGGGGTTTTATAGTGGTAAAGGTACAGGTTGATGGGGGTTTATAGTGGTAAAGGTACAGGTTGATGGGGTTTATAGTGGTAAAGGTACAGGTTGATGAGGTTTTATAGTGGTAAAGGTACAGGTTGATGGGGGTTTATAGTGGTAAAGGTACAGGTTGATGGGGGTTTATAGTGGTAAAGGTACAGGTTGATGGGGGTTTATAGTGGTAAAGGTACAGGTTGATGGGGTTTTATAGTGGTAAAGGTACAGGTTGATGGGGTTTTATAGTGGTAAAGGTACAGGTTGATGGGGGTTTATAGTGGTAAAGGTACAGGTTGATGGGGTTTTATAGTGGTAAAGGTACAGGTTGATGGGGTTTTATAGTGGTAAAGGGACAGGTTGATGGGTTTTATAGTGGTAAAGGTACAGGTTGATGGGGTTTTATAGTGGTAAAGGTACAGGTTGATGGGGTTTATAGTGGTAAAGGGACAGGTTGATGGGGTTTTATATGTGGTAAAGGTACAGGTTGATGGGGTTTTATAGTGGTTAAGGGTACATGTTGATGGGGTTTCATAGTGGTAAAGGTACAGATTGATGGGGTTCATAGTGGTAAAGGTACAGGTTGATGGGGTTTTATAGTGGTAAAGGGACAGGTTGATGGGGGTTTCATAGTGGGTAAAGGGACAGGTTGATGGGGGTTTATAGTGGTAAAGGGACAGGTTGATGGGGTTTTATAGTGGTAAAGGGACAGGTTGATGGGGGTTTATAGTGGTAAAGGGACAGGTTGATGGGGTTTATAGTGGTAAAGGTACAGGTTGATGGGGTTTTATAATGATGAAAGTACAGATGATTATTTTTCCCTGTAGGTGAGTTACTTGAGCATGGACCCAGACGTGGATAACGACCCGTGTAAGTTTTTCCTGTACTGCCGTGGATCGTCGGAGCGATTTACCCTTCAGGCTGCCAATCAGGACATCAAGCAGGTCTGGGTCCACCACATCAACGAGGTGCTTGAAACCCAGAGCAACTTCCTTTCAGGTAATTGAGCGACTGGCTGTGTAGTGTTCATGGCCCCGAGACATATGAGGCTGGTTCCATGCACATGGATTAAGTCTAGGCCTAGAAATAGTCTTTTAAGCTGGACTAACTCAATATGGCTTTTTACAGACTTGCTTAAAATAGCCATAGATTTAGCATGGTCTTGATTAATCTGGTTTCATAGAGAATGATTAGAGCTACTCCGGCCTAAATGAGGGCAGTAAGATGCATATAGTGAGACAGATGGAACCACATTGGCTTTCTACTGCCCTGTTGGTTATACATTAACGTCTTTTCTGCTAGTCCGATTGAATAGTTTTGACTGGTAAATCTTTCCACAGCCCTGCAGTCACCAATAGAATATCAGAAGAAGAGACTTCTCTGACCCGAAACCCGTCCAGTAGCGGGCGACCCTCCCAGTCCAACAGCAGACCCCCACTCCTCCTCCTCCATGGGGGCAGAGAAGCCCCCGCTCTCCGGCCGCGCCTCCACACCTCTCAAGCTATCTACCTCGAATGGCAGCCCCTGCTACGATCCCCACAAACACGGCGATCGTTACGAGTCTTTTGTGGTGAGTCCAGACGGGTGCTGCCAGGGTACCCCACAAGCACAGTCCAGCTCCGTGTCAGCCCATGTCCTGATGCACTGTGGGTAGCAGGCGTTCACGGCACACTTTTGGCCCGTGGCGCAATAGAAGCTGATTCCTTAAGTGATACTGCAGTCAAAAACCGACTTTTCGCGTTGAAAACCGATGTTTTGGTTAGACTACGATCATACACAACAATTTTTATCTGAAAATCTCATATTGCGTCGAAGTCCGTGTCGTCTGAGTTTTTGTGTCGGCTTACCATGTGCTGCATTTCCGGGGATTAGTGACGTCCCGAAATCCTTAGCACAGAAATAGGGTGGAGTCTCGGCTAGTAAAGTGAGCAGAGAGCTCCGTGGCAGAGAGCAGGAAGGGGGCTGAGTCAGTTCACCAAGACACACCCTTTCACTCATGACCGTATGAATATTCATAATATGACCTTGTGGCATCGTCGTCATATAACCGCACCTACCCACGGCTCCAAGTTCAAATTGAAGCTGTAAAAAAGGCTTAGAAAAGCGATTGCAGTATCACTTAAGCTGTTTTTTTTTAGGCACACAGTCAGCATGCTGGCTTAGAAGGTGTCTCTTACCACAGGTTATTATTAGTGGTGCTTTTGGCCTAGTTCTCATGGTTCACTGGCTCCTTGTGGCATTTGTCCGCCTTGAGCTCCCATTTGTGTAGGCACCTTGAGGTTTTGTAATGAATCACCTTGTCGAGACACTTTTTACTCAGGTAGCCCAGCTGCGTTTATTTTTAAACACCTCAAACTTATTTCCTTGGCCTACTCTCAGCTGTAACAAAGGCAGTTAAGTGACGATATGTATGTGTCCTGCTTAGTACACACGCATGTGAACGGCTCCGCTGTCATTTTGATTCAACCATTTTAAACTGGAGGCATTTTGAACAGGACCAATTTAGGTAGTCGATAATGTGCCATATTTCCAAGCATGTTTAGGAACAACCTATGGTACATATAGAAGACTTGTACCAAGTGATGACTGACCATTTCGTGAGAAAATGATAATAATAACTCCTTGTTATCAATAATTGATCAATCATAAGATGTTGATATTTGTGTGTCATAAATTATTAATTATGTACAAAATAAACATGCAAGTAAAACTCTGAAAGTCCGTTTTAGCAAAATTAGTAAGCTAGACATCTATTTCATCTGAAAGTGAATGCAGTATTGCATTTTGGTCTTTGTGCCATGGACTGCAAATGGATGGCTAGCTAGCTACCAAAACATTGATTGTTTCACTAGCTAACTATGGCTTACAAATACTCACCTTTCCTGAAGTTTAAAATGAATAGATTTAGTCTGAAGGTAAAAAATGATAAAACTTTAAAATCCACAATCTTTTTTAGTAGGTCACGTGCAGCCCAGAGGGAGCTTGCAAGCAGAGTAACACCAAGCTAGCCAGCTGCACAGATCAAAGACCCTGTGTAATCAAAGTAGTCATTTTTAATGGTTATATGTAAAGAACCAAAGAAAACGAGACTAATTTATTTAGTTGAGATGAAATGGTTTATTTATATTTTTATCATGAAAAGCGTCAAAGTTCTTATAATACTGCCCACTTCTGGCAGTTTGGTATTGGTCATTTGAGACCAGGTTTATTGCGTACTAAAAGAGCCTTTAAATTTTCACTGATCTCTGAGGAGATAACCAATTTTTTAGTATTGATAAACTACTGCAATGGACCCACTTATGCAATGTGCCAAGAATGTTTGGCAATATTGGAATATTTATGTCTTACACATATTACAAAAGTTTGACATAAATAATAAGATTACAACTTTATCAATAATTTCTTACCAGATCATCAATAATAAAAAAAAAGGTTATCTCCTCATTTTACTTAACATTGTACTAGAAGTCTGTGAGGCAATGTGAGGAAGGAGAGACCGAAAATTATGTTTTCCAATGAAAATATGAAAATATTATGTTTTCCAATGAAAACGTGGGTGGAACGTCTCCAGTAGAATTTTAACCGAACCTCCCTGTGTCTGGTGTTTGAACCCCCCCCGCAGCACGACACAGCTGGATGTAATGGGATGTCCTCTAGCATGCTGGTGACCCAGGACTACATGGCGCTGAAGGAGAATGAGATCTGCGTTACCCAGGGAGAGAAGGTTCAGATCCTGGCCACCAACCAGCAGAACATGTTCTTGGTGTTCCGGCCGGCCCACAGCCACTCCCCTGCAGCGGAGGGCTGGGTCCCGGGCCACGTCCTGGGTCCGCTCGCTAAGCCGCTCATCGACAGCGCTGAGGGAAGTGTGAAGTAAGTCTCCCAGGCCTCCACTTGAGCTCTGTTTGTAGCGCAGAGCAAAAAGAGATGCCGCGCACTGCCCCCTGCTGGTTCTTCCCCTCCAACACAACGATCTGTAAGTGCTGGATACGGATCTGAACATTGGGGAGGTCTCCTTCTACGGCTAATTTTGTTAGTATGTGCGAAAAAAACAGCGATTAACAAATAGATGGGTTAAAAAGGAAGGACTATTGGGAGTGGGCGTGGCCTGTTCATGTTGAGAAAACAGAGAAGACCGATCTCACGTCAATGTGCAAGTGACTGGTCAGGATCTTTTTCTGTTTCTTACATTTCTAACGACGTTTCTCTTTACACCTTTTGGCAAAAAGACTGAGGCCTCTTTCTCCGAATGGAGAGAATTTGTTATTGTCTATGGCAATCTGTTTGTACAGCTTGTATTTTTTCCTTTATTTTGATTTCATCTCAAAGGAATTCATTTTTGTATTTTAATTTGCCATTATCAGATATGTTGGCAGTTTACTGTAAAAAAATTTTTTTGTTAAATATACTCTTTCCAGTACATTCCTGTATAAAGTTTTTTGCACTATTTAAGAAAAACTCATAATAATGAAGTCAGGTTGTGCAATATAATGATAGTCACAATGTTCATCATTGTACTTGTAACTAATAATTTTAAATGTATTATTTTAAATATACTAAGAATTTTTTTTGACATGAGCATGATGTAAGAAGAAGTAAATTTAACATGTTGTGCTTGAGGCAATGTTAACTGTGATGGATACTACTAGGGCAGTTAGACTGCTTTTTCCCAAGAATTCGCAAGCTACTTTAACTTTGGACACATCTAATGCATCTTTCTATTCATATTTTAAATTGAATATTGAAGAATCATCAAATCCATTCTAGCTATCCTTGAATAATGTTTATTTGGATTTATAAATCTCTTAAGTGGTGAAATTTATGCTATTTTTCATTATTTGTATCTACAATAGATAAGCTTTTTACAGCTTATCATTGTAGATTAAGTATTTCCCCATTAAGCTAAGTTTAAAAGGTAAATAATGTCCATTTTAATTGTGGCTGATCATTTATTTTCTTTAATTATGAAAATTTCTAAATGGTGGACTACATTAAAGTTGATCATTTCTCCTCTTGGGAATGTGATGGCGTCTTTTTTTGTTTAAAAAAAAACTTTATATTAATTACATGGTATATCAGCAATGTATATCAGCAACACTATGACTGTGAACATTTTTTTGAAGTTTTTGTTTTTATTTTTCAACTTTTTACTTATATTTACGAATGTTTTAACCCCTCTCCCTCCCATAACCCATCCCAGGATCCTTTTGAGGAGTCAGTCAGTTGTTGTTATAAAAGACAGCTGCAAACTGAAGAAGGAAAAGTAAATAAGAAAATAATACAAAGGAGCAATAATAACAACAATATGAACACCAACAAAACAGAAATAATTGACAGCTATAAATTTAAATATATATCATTCAACTCAATGTAAGTGTTTCTCAACAAAAAACGTTTTCAACGTACAAAAATGCCAAGTAACTCACACATAGCCTACAAAACACTGTTGTCTGTAAGTCATTCATTAAAACTTGTTATAAGTTACAACAAACAACGTTGCCCATCGTAGCTCACACTAATTAAACTATCTCTATTTCAAAGCAATGCTAACCAATCTTTCCTAAATTATTTAATGTAACTTGGCCCAGTGTTTTTTCGTCTTACCATCTGTAGAGGATGTGGTCATTGAAACTTGATGTGCCATCGTGGAAATAATCTGCAATTCAGATGTGCTACACTCAGAAATGTAAAGAAATTAGTAGACTATAGGCTGTTTGAATAATTGTCCGCATCCAGTGGTTTGGGTCTATGAAAAGGACAGCATGAATAAAATGCATTATTATTATTATTATTATTATTATTATTATGATTATGTATTTATTTATGTATTTTATAATAAATATATCTTATTTGTACTTGAATAGAAACTTGTGTGGTCCTACAAAGCAGAGACATTCTAGACAAAATTCTGTTCAGAAATAACAGTTGTTATTATTTGATATGTTATATGTTAAAAGAATTAGTACTATTTTACTTATTTGCGTTCGTCTGACCCACAAATATGCAGTAGGCTACATCGATGGGGCAAACATACAGTCATGAAAAAGTAAGGACACCCTCAAATGGTAGTCAGTTCATTTGACATATCTGGACACAAGCTTATTTTATTTTAATTTCAATCATATTGATTGATTAAGGTAAACTAATTCAACAAATGCTGTGAAAAAAGTAGACCTTGGAATCACTTCAAGCAATTGAAATGAACATGAATGCAAATTCCTCATGAGGAAAAAAAATTTGCACCCCTACCCTTACTATCAAATATATTGGTTAAAATTGATGTCTGGTGCACAAAACAGGTGTATGTGATTGTCCAATTATTAGATAATATGCTTACATAAAAACAGACAATTGGTCTGGTTTGGACCTAACCATCGAGGTTTGTGCTTATATCATGCCTGTGGGGGGGGGGGGGGGGGTTACAAAGCCATTTCAAAGCAGTTTGAAGTACATCATTCAACTGTTCAACGCATTATATCCAAATTGAGAAAATTCCACATCACCGGAAATCTACGCAGGACAGGCCATCCCACCAAGTTCACAGAAAGATGCTACTTGAAGTCTCCAAGAATCCAAGGGTAACATCTAAGGACCTACAGACTTCACTTGCCACAGTTAACATGAAAGTGCATGAGTCAACAATCAGAAATAGATGCACAAACTTGCCGTACATGGGAGGATAGGAAGGAAGAAGCCCCTGCTCTCCAAAAAGAATATAAAAGCACGACTGAACTTTGCCAAGCAACATCTGGAAAAAGTTCAAAACTACTGGGAAAATTACTCTGGACTGATGAGTTAAAGTCGGAGTTGTTTGGGCGCATTGCAAAACGTCATGTTCGGCGAAGATGCAACACTGCCTTTGAACAGAAGCACCTCATTCCAACGGTGAAACATGGTGGAGGGGGCGCTATGGGTCGGGGCTGCTTTGTTGCCTCAGGGCCTGTTAAACTTACCATCATAAGATTCAACCATGAATTCAACTTCATACCATACTTCAGGAGAATGTGAGGCCATCAGTTCAGATGCTGAAGCTGAAAAGGTCCTGGATTCTCCAACAGTATAATGATCCTAAACTTACAAGCAAATCTACTACAGAATGGCTCAGAAAGAAAAAAATGGAGGGTTATGGAATGGCCAAGTCAAAATCCAGACCTCAATCCTATCGAAATGCTTTGGGGGGACTTGAAGCGGGCTGTGCATTCAAGGAAGCCCTCTAACATCACACAATTAAAGCAGTACTGCAAAGAAGAATGGCTGAAAATTCCTCCCAGTCGATGTAAGAGATTTATAGTCAATTACAAGAAACGCCTAGAAGAGGTTATTGCTGCCAAAAGGGGAAACCCAGTTATTGAAGCCAGGGGTGTACTTACTTTTTCCTCACAGGATAATTGCACTTCTGTTGATTTCTGATAAATAAATAATTTAAAAGCATCATTTCTTAGTGTCCTTTGTTAAATTAGACAACCTTTAACCGTAAAAAGCATTGGAATAAGGATCAAATATCCATGTGTCCAAATATGTCTAAAAACAGACTTATCTGGGGATGTACTTACTTACTTTTTCACATGACTGTATGTCTGGATAGCTTTGTAAAATTCTATATTTTGGGTATTTAAGAGGCGTAAATATTTCTATTTTTTATTTGTATGTATTCATTCCCCACTTTTCTATTGTAAATGATGTTTCTTGCTATAAATGGCTGTTTGTAAATTTGAATGTTATACGGTGCTAGAAAAATGTATAGCAGCATAGAACATTTCAAAACATGTACATTTTGTACAATTAACTTCACAAACGAGTATGAACATATCCTTTCTGGAGTGTAATTTTTTGTCAGCTGTTTAAAATATTAATTGAATGATGTGTTCTTCCATGAGGCATTGTTTGTTATTTGACATCTAAAGTTTGAATGACCATATGCTCTTCAGATGGTAAGATGAAAAAACACAGGGCCAAGTTAAATTAAATAACTTAGGAGCATTGCTTTGGAATAGAGCTTGTTTAATTTGTGTGAGCTACGATAGGCAATATTGTTTGTTGTAACTTGGCCTCATTTTGTTATCAATACTTTTAATGGCAGGCCTAGTTTTTGCAAGTTTTAATTAATGACTTAGAGACCGTGTTTTGTAGGCTATGTTATGAGTAACTTGCCATTTTTGTACATTGAAAATGTTTTTTGTTGAGATATCATTTCTTTTTGTATTTGCATATAAACCATAAGATAATTAAATGTAGAGAGAGACATGCATACAGGATTCATACAAACATTGAAGCTGAAAGAAAGACAAAGGCCTGGATTCTGTCTTTTACCACGAACTACAAATAAATGAAAAAGTGCACTGGGAAAAGGTAATTTACAGGGGCAATGCGCCTTCAATATCCCTACATAACTTACGACACCAAGAGGACAAAAACGCGTAACTTAATCCCCAAGATTGCTATAATGTGGGCATCATGAAAATGTAACTTAGCTACATCCCATTTCATATCATGATCGATGCTTACTGTTTAGCATGGCGGCTTTGCTCACACAAATCAAAAACACAATTTTTGATACGCACAGTATTGCTGGCGATGCGGGTCATCACCACCAGTTCTCTTGAATATAATATCTTTGTCTGCTCACTCATTTGTCTGCTCACTCCGATGAGCCTTGCGTTGTGAGAAATCATTGACAAGTTCAGCTCCTGAGCTAGCCAGTCCATTTAATCTCTGCTAACTAGCTGACGTTCAAATTTCACTGCTAACACTCGTGACATTTCACCGCCAAAACAAATAGTCATATTTATATCATTCTGCATTCAGGACATGATAAATAGAAAATAGACACATGACATTGTCATTGGGCAATAGGCCACACAGGCATATTTCCCAGCAATCTTTGCATATCAGAAAAGAAGACAATACTACTGTCAAAAAAATCCTACCACAGATTATTATTATGATTAAAATTATGATTATAATTAATAGTGTTTGCAGAAGTATGACATGTTTGGAGGCTATTGTAAATTTTATAACCCTTTCATGCATGAATTATTACATTACTCCCTCCACGACAGCAGTCAGAACTGCCACCGGCCTGGTCCATGAAAGCATTGAGAATGCCCACCCCCTCGTGCAATTGCAAATCCGCCCCCCCCCCCCCCCCCCCCTCAGAAATCTCCACCAGCCGCCAAACCCAGCCCCCCTCCCCCTGGTCTACAATAGGAAATCTGCTCACATTGAGCCTCATTTATCAATATGGTCGTAAAAAACGGATGACGGATCCAGCTCGCGAAATTCTCACGTGTGATTCATCAAACTTGTGTAAATCACTGATCTGTATGATAATGTATGATAAATGTATGATAAATCAGACTTGGGTGCATTTGGAGTTGACCTCCAGATCCATCAGCTTGCCCACCAATACTAGTGTGGTTAGATGTATTGAATGCACTGCTGAATTCTATGAACACAATCTCTCAAAGACTTTGTGGTCGTTCAAGGTGTTCATAGATGATGTTGAACATTGACAATGACAATAACTCAACTGTTAGCTCAGACCAGTAGGCTATCAGGCAGGGTCATGAAGGTTGTGGTGATCGCTAGCATCAGGTTGCTCGAACTCCCTGATGCAGTTGGAGACAGGGTATACAAGCTCCTGCATCTTTCATACCTGCTGCTCCGTGACGTATCTCCCGAAGAAGGTTGCCTGGCAACAGCATGCGTCTTCTCTCCAGCGCACCTCCCCGGATCTCCGTACAGAACCGTGGCGTCATCATCTCCACCTGTAGGGGAGACACAAAAACACAGCAGCCGAAAGCCAAAACGAAACGCAAAACAGGGGAGACGGAAAACAGGAATGTAACAATTTGTAATAAAAAAAATAAATGTCCTTTGAGTTGTTTTTATCTATTTAAATAGAAAATTAAATTTAAGGTAACTCCTAGTGCTATAATTAAGTTTCAGGGTTCAAAGTAGGGTTCGGCTAGTCCAGTCCAGCCAAATTTAACCTGGCCATTAGATTCAATTACCAAAACAAATGTCAGATATCTGCACTACACCCCCTAGTGTCCCTTGGGATAGAGGCTACACAGAGCCCTGACGATTTGGCTCTATTGTTTTTGAGTGACTTGAGGCAGTGCTGAAACCACCGCAGTCTGTTTGAATAGAAACTGATGACTACTGTGTCCCTCTGTACAGCGCACCATGGCTGTGTCCGAAATGACTCATTATTCACTAATCCCTCATCTCCAACTAGTGAATGCCCATATAGTGCGCTAAATAGTGTACTAAATAAACAATGAATTTGGACAGCAGACGTTGTCTTTTGTCATCATTCACCATCGTCACCTAGGCTAGCCTGCCCACAGAACTGTGAGTCTGTCACATGTAGCTACAAACCATTAATATTCCATCTAGCCAGTTCTTAAAACACGACCCCTGAACAGGTCCTACTTTTGATATTAAACCTAATTTTATCATGCAGTGCCTAAAGGTAGCTCACTTAAAAATAATATTGCTATTGCCACTTTGGCTTAGGTATGTGATGGACGGCAAATTGTACGTAATGATAACTAATAAGAAGAGACCGTTTTAGCTAGCTAGTAAACTGTGCCACTGGTGTACGGTTTTAATAAAGTTTTTTTAAAAGGCTTCGCAAACAGTTTGCAAAGCATTATGGTTAATTTCCACATTTCTAGTGACCAAAGTTGAATACTAGATATTACGGTGCATTGTAGGATATTTTTAGTACACTAAAATGTATGCGAAATTTGATTTGAGAATTTGGACACTAGACCAAGATGGTTGGCGGCCAAAATAGTACACTATATAGTAAATAGTGAGCCATTTCAGACACAGCCTATGACTGTAGGAAATGAAGAAGAAGTAAAAGAAGAAGAGCCGCTTCCGGGTCACCAGGTCGGGGTTTGCTTTGCAGCTAGTACGAACTCTTCAAAAGGATCCATTTTGCTAAATTAGTGTACGTTTATGTGACTGATTCCTTCACTGCGAGCGCACACGACCGCTAGTGAGCAACAGAAAACTACAAAACAATTCAGAAGTATTTCCGGTTTCCGGCTGCGGATGTATCTATCTAAACCTGCTTTGGTGTCTATACAAGTCAATGGATTTCATAAAATGATAAATAAAACCTGATACAAAGCATACTTCGCAACGATTTTTGTGTCAGAACATCAACGGACACCAGTGACCACTCGGTGAGTTTCCCGTCTTTGAAAACGAGAGTTTATGGTGTTTTTTGAAGGATTTTCTATATGCTCATCCAGATCCATTGTGTAAGTTAGCTGTGACATGAGCAATGAGCAATATATCTCAGGACTGCACAGTTTGTCAAAATGTTGATATGGACCGTTGTATATGATTGTAAATAACTTCATAACAGGGCTTAACATGCTAAATACCAAACTTCTCCTTTAAGTATGTTCCCTTTATCTAATTGGAGCTTTAAAATTATACTGTCAGTACAGCATTCAAATGCTAAATTATGCATCATTGCTGGACTATGATCCAATGCGATGTCCAGCCTGGAAGTCAGGAAAGGTATGCATCATGTGGTACAGTACTTTTCCCCATACATAATCCTGTGTATACAAGTTTCATACCAGATCATATCTTGGTTTTTAGTGTTTTATATATACATGTTGCCTCGGTCGTCCACAGGACCCGGTCTGGCAGCCGGCTTCAGGTCAGGTCCGTGAGAGGTGCTGCTAGGGAGGAGAACTGGGGGACAAAACCTCTGTAATAGCTGGTGAGCCCAATGAACACTCGTACCTGCTTCTTGGTGCGGGGGCAGGGCCATTCCCGGATTGCCTCGACCTTTCCCATCTGGGGTTTGACGCAGCCGCGCCCGATTGTATACCCCAGGTAGTCTGCATCTCGAAGGCCGAGGTGACACTTCTTTGGGTTGGCTGTTAGTCCCGCCCCCCCCGTAGGGCGTGAAGTACAGCGTCGTAGGTGTGTCCCCCATTCCTCCCCGTGTATTACGATGTCATCCAGATAGGCCGCGGCGTATACACGGTGGGGTCGTAGGACCCGGTCCATTAGTCTCTGGAAGGTGGGCGGGGCCCCGCGGAGCCCAAATGGCAGCATCTTATATTGCAAAAGACAGTCCGGCGTAATGAACGCAGTCTTCTCCCTGGCCTCGGGCGCCAGAGGTACCTGCCAGTACCCCTTTGTCAGGTCCAGCGTGGTGATAAACCGGGCTCTTCCCAGGCGTTCGATGAGTTTGTCGATTCTAGGCATAGGATAGGCATCAAATTTGGAAATGGCATTTAACTGTCTAAAATCGTTACAGAAACGAATCGACCCATCTGGTTTCGGTACCAGCACAATCGGACTACACCATTCACTATTTGACTCCTCAATTATTCCGGCCCTTAGCATGGCTTGTACCTCGGCTGCAATGGCTTCTCTTCTGGCTTCTGGGATCCTGTAGGGCCTCAGTTTTACCCATTTACCTGGCTCTGTGACGATCTGGTGCTGGATTAGGTCGGTGTGTCCTGCCTCTGTAGAAAATACGTCCCTGTTCCGATTGACGAGGTCCTGGAGGTCCTGTCGCTGACTCGGGGTCAGTTGCTCTCCCATCTGGACTTCGACTAGCTCTTCCACGTTCTTGGGGTTGCTCTGACCTGCCAGTTTTTTTGCTTCGAAGGGGAGTGCGCGTAGAAACCGGTCCATAATCACCCTTTCGACAGCTCCCAGGGTTTTAGGCTCTGAAATCAGCCATGCGTTGGTGATCCGGGTGAGCTGGTGCATTTTGTGCTCTGGGTGAGACTGCTGGGTCATGTGACCAATCATGGTAGCGCTGCGCCCTAGTCAGCAGCGTGTATCCATGTCGCTGCAGAATTTCACCTTTTAGTTCTTCAAAAGTTACCGTTCTGCCCTCTGTTAAATCCTGGTATGTGGTCTGAGCCACACAAGTCAAAAATGGAGCCAGCAAATCCGCCCATTGTTCTTCTGGCCATTTCTCCCGCTTTGCGGTGATTTCAAAAGTGTGGAGGAACGTTTCGACATCGTCCGCGTCGGTTTGTTTCACCAACAAGCGGGCGGGGTTTGCGCGTTCTATCCGAGCCGCGACTTTTTGCTCGATGTGGGCGGAGTATAATCCTTTGATTTCGGCTTGGAGGACGTTCGTTTGCTCGAGCTGTTTGGTCATGAAATGTTCCATGTTCATCTGTTGTTGTTGCATTTGTTGCTGTTGGAGCTGCATACTCTGTTCATGTCGCTGCTGTTGTTCCTGGTTGCTTGCGACGAGTCTAGCGAGGAGCTCTTGAAACATTGTGGGTGTCGTCATGATGTCTGCGAATTGAGTCTTATTGTTTTCAGTCAGAATGCGCTGCCCACATTCTCCACCATATGTGGCAAACTCCGAGCTGGTTGGAGCTGTCACGCAACTGAAAACAATAATCTCAATGTCCACACCGCGACAGTTCAGTTTAAATTGCTAATTTATTGCTGTTTTTCAGGGAAGAGAGGTAGATGTTAGTGGGAGCGTCAGCAATCCGTAATCCGTGAGAATAGTCGAGGTACGTTGCCAGGGTTCGGTACACGTCGTCGGGTTCTCTTACGGTCCAGGGCTGAGGAAGGAGGAGGGGTGTCAGACAGGCGAGGGTCAGTAACGGGGCGGGTTCTCATACAATCCGGGAATCGGGCACACAGCAGACTTCTCCTGACAAAACAAATCAAACACAGCACTTTGTTACTTTCTCTCTTCAACAACTCCAATCTCCAATCTCCAATCTCCTCTCTCCTCTCTCCTCTCTCCTCTCTCCTCTCTCCTCTCTCCTCTCTCCTCTCTCCTCTCTCCTCTCTCCTCTCTCTCACACTCTCTACTCCACCTGGTTTCGCCTAAGCTACTCCGTCTTCTGGTTGTTTGCCAGCCCTTTTTCTAGGGCACCGCTTAGCCCGGTGATTCGCTACAGCTGACTTGCCCGGCGTTTTCTTCAGGTGTCGTGTATTTCCTGGTTGAGGTGGTGACGTCACCGGAATTCCAAATATGGGCATGCCATCTCCACATCAGCCTGACATATCTTCTGTCTATCACCTCTCCGTGGTTCTGTCCCTTCCGGTTGCCACAATGTATATATACACATCAGTGGCGGCTAGTAGGTTTGGAAACAAGGGAGGACAAAAGTATGTTTGTGGAGTAAGTATGTAGGGGTGTGGGGGTTCCCCCCCCCCCCACCAAAAGACGGGTCCGGGTGGGGGCATGGCCCCCCGGAGAACAGTTTTGCGAAAATCACTTAGAATGTTCATCTTAGATGGAAAAAAACTATTAAAGATATAGCTAATTGTAATTAAAATCAAACAAAATTGAACTCCTAAGCTGTCAAAATTGTTCCAATATTAAACCTTCGATCTTGATTTGAATGACAACAAAGTTCAAAGATGACTAATGTACATAGTTACAAAATTGACTGTGTGTATAATAATGAATAAAACTCTGTAGATTCAAGAAATGCAAATGTTTTACGAGGTGTGCATTTTTGAGAAGACCTTGTAAAGTAAAGATACTAAGATCTTAAACAAAATATATGAAAATAAATACCAATATATACAGCTTGGAGCTGTAGAGGAAAAAAGAAACACAAAAAATCTCTGTACAGGGATACACATTTTTACCAATGGATTTCCATGACTTTTCCATGACTAGTTATTTCCATATTCTCATGTGGTAATATTTGCATAATATGTTACTGTTCTTCTATACATCTTTTACATGTAATGGATTTGCAAAACAAGTTTGCTCACATATCACAATATTTCAATGTCAAGTGTAAACACAGCTGTTTGTTATTGACGTAATAATGGCAATACATGTGAAATATTTTTTACATAAACCACTGAGATATTTGAATATTTGTGTCATTATGTACATTACTATTAAGAACAACCCATTAAAAACACTTACTGTAATCCATTTAAAAATATTACAAACACATTCATTTATTTGTAATTCATGGTAAAGGAAAGATGAGTAAATCCCGGCTTATGTGTTTCTTTGAGCTAGAATGTATGTATGTTTGCATATATTGTGTATGCATATCTCTCTAGATTTTATTATCTTATAGTTCATAAATGCATATGCATTATCATTATCAGTTACTCATATCAAACACAGTACAAAAAGAAATGATATCTCAACAAAAAATGTTTTCAACATACAAAAATCCAAGTTACTCATGCGTACAAAGAACTGTCTATAAGTCATTAAAATGTGCTAAATCTAGGCCTGTTTTTGTCGAAGCCTATTGTCAAAAAGAGACAGTATAATATATAATATAGCCTATAGATTTTTTTTAATCAATAATATAAAATATTGGTAATAATACATTTTATTAATGAGGTGCTCTTCATACACCCCAAACGGATCTTTGTGTTTTAATCTAATGTTGCTGATTACATCTTAATTACGTATAAATGGTTACATATTAATTAATGCCTCGACGCAAACCGCAATGTCAGGTAATGTATATTCTACATGTAAATACATGGTAGTGGGGGAGTGGAGGTGGGGAGAGAAGAATATTGGGACGCACGCTGGGACGCACCCAAGGTGGCATTTTTCGACAATTGGGACGCACTCTGGGACGCACCCTGGGACGCATCCAACTTCCCAAAAGTCTACACGTGAAAGACGACCGCCTTCTTATCCAGGGAAGTGAAGCTGTGGCTATTTCCAGCAGTTGATTTGAATTAAGCAAGATACGAAATGGAAAACGTGGATGATTTAATCATAAAGCTTTACGAAATTCAAGCTGTGAAATTTGGAACGTTCAAGTTGAAGAGTGGCATAACTTCGCCGATTTACTTTGATCTCAGAATAATCGTTTCTTATCCTTTACTTATGAATCAGGTAACTTAAACACGTGTTGTGAATTCTGCACGTAACTTCGTTTTACATGGTTTGTCAGTAAGCTCTACTTGATGTTTTACTGTCAGCAGCGTGGGCCTGTCATTTCCCTATCAAATGTAATTTTCGATATGTAGGCATATGCTTTTGTAATCTATGTGCTTATTCACTTATGTGGTTTATTAAAGATCACGTTATCAAACATAAACTTATAGTTCTATGCTATACTCTGTGGAATTGCGACCCGGGCAATCAGCGCTACTGACTCATTGCCATGATGATAAAGTCGAAACGTTATTTTGTGATTATACGTCATTTTGTGCGCGTTTATAACTTTCTCGTGGCTTTTAGGTATCAAGTCTGCTATTCCAGTGTGCCGAGACTGCGGGATTGAAGTTTAACAATGTGTGTGGCGTTCCCTACGCAGCGCTCCCGTTGGCTACTGTCATCTGCTCCAAGCATGACATACCAATGGTCATTCTAAGAAAAGAAGCCAAGGACTACGGTGTGAATGGAGTCTTCCTAATACATTTTTTTCATAAAACGTGTGGTATCCAGCGCAGTTATGGCTGCCGTTGTAAAGCGTATTATTTACACACAAAAACAATGTTTTGACACAAAGATGGCAGCAGTGGTAAATTTACTGTAACAACTGAAGTAGCTAATGACAAATATGCAGGGGGGTTTGCAGCCATGCATCTTAAATAATGTTTTGTGCGTCTCCATCTGAATATAGGAACCAAACGACTTGTGGAAGGCACCATAACCCCAGGGGACACATGCCTGATCATCGACGACGTGGTAAGCAGTGGTAGCAGTGTGATGGAGACAGCAGAGATTCTTCAGAAGGAGGGGCTGAAGGTGGTCGATGCCGTCATGCTGATCGACCGGGAACAGGGGGGCAGGGCCCATCTGGCTAAGGAAGGAGTCCGTCTACAATCAATCATCTCCCTCTCCAGGGTCTTGGATGTTCTGCAGGCTACCAAACGGATTGACGCTGACGTGGTGCAGAGCGTCCGCACGTTCATCCAGGAGAACACCATCGTCACGCCCCCGGGGCTGAATGGGTCGCCGACCGCCAAGAAGGCCCAAATGGAGATGAGTTACAGGGCGCGGGCGGAACTTCCGGAAACGTCTCCCCCGGCCTCCCGCCTCCTGCGGCTGATGGAGGAGAAGAAGAGCAACCTGTGCTTTTCGGCCGACGTGACGGAGAGCGCAGAGCTACTGCAGCTGGCGGAGGAGCTGGGACCCCTGATCTGCGTACTGAAGACTCACGTGGACATTTTGCAGGACTTCTCGCAGAGCGTCGCTGACAAGCTCAGCCAGCTGGCCCTCAAGCACCGCTTCCTCATCTTCGAGGACCGCAAGTTCGCCGACATTGGGAACACAGTCAAGCTTCAGTACGAGGGTAAGTTTGTACAGGGGTAGACCCTGTGTCTGGTTCAGCAGGCTCCAGGGAGAAAGTGGCCCTAATTGCAGATCTACGACCAGGGGCCTCATTCATAAACGGTGCATATGCACAAAACATATGAGTACGCCACTTTCCCCACAGATTTGGGATTTATAAAAAACAAACCTGAAGTCAAAACATGTGCACTTGTACGCAGACTATGACACCATGCATACGCACATTTTGCAGACTGGGAATTGGCAACTCCGATGGCAGTGTAGTGAAAAACAGAGGACATGGTCTACAGTTTCACTCAATTCCTTTAACTTCATATCCAAGTAAACCGCCTTCTAATAATCATATCCCTTGAACATCCAGGCCTAAGTAGTTTCTGTCTTTTTGGTGTTGAGTCCGTATTTCAGCATCCAGATTGTCCGAATAACTATAATGCCGCGAGTTACATTCAAAGTTTCAGTTTATGCCATCCGGGGGGCGGTACAGAGTCCCAACAGTACAGGCGCATAAGATTCAAGCACTTTGATCCAAGCATACATTTGAATGCTGAATGCGAGGTCCAACAATGCAATTTCAGTTTGACGGCTAAGGGCATGTTTGCAGCTACAGTGCCCTCCACTATTATTGGCACCCCTGGTAAAGATGAGTAAAAAGGGTTATAAAAAATTCACCGTTTGGTGAATTAGCTTAATCTCACACTGAAAAAATGAGAAAAATCCAACCTTTAATTGAAGTATATTTATTATGAGACAAAAAATCCCTCATCAAGAAATTATTATTTTTAACAAAACCATGTGTGCCACAATTATTGGCACCCCTGCATTTATATATAGAATAAAGTAATCATTTTTTATATTTGGTCGCATATCCTTTGCATGCCATGACTTCCTGATGTTTGTGACCCAACAACATCAAAGGACTCTTGATATCTTATTTTCTAGTACTCTTACAAGCGATACTATAACGTATCTGCATTTAAATGGATCTCTATGGGAATTGGGGGGTGGTACTAGATTTAGCTGTAAATTACACTGGAACAGTATGGAACACATGGTTGGCTAAATGGCTCATCAAGGGTCATCAAGGGTTTGATGTATCAAAAGTCATCAAGGGTCTGACGTATGCCCCCAACAAATGTTCAGCTTAGGTCCCAAGATTTGCTAGGACCGGCCCTGCGAATAGTGATGAATGCTTGCAGTCTGCCGTGCTTTTATCGTCTTTTATCCAAATGTCCGGCTGACATTTATTCTCAATCTACGCTACGTGACATTTTCGGTATTGGGTCTGAGTATTTGAGCATTTTTATGAGTATGAGTAGAGCGCATGGGCGCAGTAACGGACCGGATACTAGTAGCCTATTGGTATTGGTGTTCGCGAGTGGTTTGTCTTGCACATGTGGGCAGTGTGATATTCTTTGTGTTATGCAGACAGACTCCTTCTTGACATTGTGATTTGTGTTTCACAGGTGGGCTTTACCGAATTTCCTCTTGGTCCCACATCATCAATGCCCACGCAGTGCCCGGGCCCGGTGTGGTGCAGGGGCTCAGTGCAGTGGGCCGTCCCCTGGACCGGGGGTGTCTACTCATTGCGCAGATGAGCTCTGCAGGCTCCTTAGCAAAGGGGGACTACACTGAATCTGTGGTGAGTGTTCTGCACACAGATAATGTGATAAAAGCTGAACAGCCTGTTTACTTCCCAATGACAGTCTTCTTCTGTGGTGGAATTGGCTCCTGTTAGCAGTATTGTGATCAGCTGAGATGCGGAATTTGGAAGCGAATGTTGACTACAGGGCAGGGCTTTCAGAACGGCACTAAATACGGCTCTGTTTGGCCCATCATGTGCAGATTTGTGCTGATTTGTCAGGTTTCTACAAATGCATCTCAGTGCTACCCATCCCACCCGCAGTTCCTGGTTAGCAGTGTTGATAAACTGTCTGCATGGCTGTCTCCTGGAACACTGACAGAAACTAGGCAGCTAGTTTTAAAGGTGCAGTAGGCAAGATCTTTTTAATATAATTTTGGCTAAATTATTTACTAATAATTTATTTGGCTAATACATTTATTATTTCCCAGCAGCTATCAATAAATTAAGAGTTCTGTAAAAAAAAAATCCAGTTTCTGTGAGTGTCCTGGGCTCTGTATTATGCTGTCAAAAAATCTCACCCCGGACTCAAAACCAACCAATCAGGGCTTGCTATGTAGCTACCAATGCTACCAATCAGAGAAACGATCTACACCCAAAAGATCCTCCCCGTAGAATAAACCCCTCCCTGTCTGCCTGTCTCCGCGTGTGCACTGGCTCATCATTTGGTGGGAGGGGCTTAGGAGAGAGATTGGAGGGAGGAGAGCAAAAGGGGTAAGTCTTTTTGCCTTGTATATTTTCAAACGTGCCTATTGCAGCTTTAACTAGCAACTAGCAAATGAAACTGGTTATTTTGATCCAGCTCTCAACGTTTGCTTAACTTTTTATTCATTATTCAGCTGGCGATTGCAACATTAGCCACTTGGCACACTAACTAGATAATGTTAGCTAGTTAAGAACACCTCTTATTAAAAACCTATTGCATCTCAGCCTCGTACCACGTACACCAAGTGCTGGTCCTAGTAGTTTTAATATCATGTGCACTTTTCACTTATAAACTTTTGGAATATTAGCACTCTACTGTAGCCCCAATGGCTCAGTGTTCACCTCTTCAAAATGGGCTATCTGGTGTTTCACTTATTGGTGCTTGACAAAGAAAATAACCATTAACTTGCAAACGACTATAAAGTGTGAAAATTATATGTGTGAATTCTAGATAGGATCATAAATTCTCATTGTTTAGTGATTGAATAACTGTTTGGGATATGATGCACCTTATAGTCCATTCAAGTTTTCTGTTTAGTAAAGATATCTGTGGATGGATACATTTTATAAAACCGATATAGAACTTGAAAGTTAAGTAGATGTCCTAACTGACTTGGCAACACTATAGTTTGCTAACATGAAATCTGTGGAGTGGTTAAAAATTTGTTTTAATGACTTCAACCTAAGTGTATGTACACTTCCGACTTCAACTGTAGCTTTTTAGGAATAGTATAATATTAATTTGTGTTGGCTGCTTATGAAAGAAGTGTTTGCCTGGTGTCATTTTTTTGTAGGTGAAGATGGCTGAAGAATACTCTGACTTTGTTTTTGGGTTCATTTGTGGAGAGAAGGTTAGCAGCAAACCACAGTTTGTACACATGACTCCAGGGGTGCAGATGCATTTACGAGGTAAGTACTGTGTGCTCCCTGTTCAGAATGTTTGTTCCTTTTTCCAACAAACATTATACGGGGCATTTCCCTGGTGCAGTACAAATGGATCTTTTGCAGTCACATCCCAGATAACAAGCAAGCCAACATAAACACTGTACCGAAGGCCAGTAACCGCATTGGCTACAATGTGTATGCTTCACGAATAACTCAAATACTTAGTTTAATGTTGAATCTTGCAGTGTTAGGGTTCAAAATGTATTCCTTTCTGCTCTACTCGGTAGACAGTACTGAAGGGAGAGAGATTGGACCTTACAAAACTAAACACTTAAAGGACCTTACCGGTATTTCGGATGTTAAAGCCTACTACAAATTTTGTGTACTTTACATTGCTGCAAACCTATTTGCAAAACAGCCTTTTAGATTTTTAAGTAATTACTCAATTTCCCAATTTTTTTCTCATTCAAACGTTCAGGTGATAAACCCACCTTAAAATTCTCTGCTTTTCCTGCTAACAATCACATCGGGGTAGTTAGAAGTTATGGATGTTTGAATTTAGTTTGTAAAACAGTATTTTCTCCTTGGACTACTTTCTAGAGGAGAAACATTCGATTGTGGTGTAGGTTTCATATGAATCAGTGTTTTAAAATGCATTTTTATGCAACGATAAAATAACTTTGACAAAAAAACTATTTGTGTGTCATATCTCAGCAACTTTCAAGTCTCTGCAAGTCTCTTTTCACACCGTACGGAAATGAATAGAAACCAATGGCTGCCTGGAAGGTAGGAAAAACAAATTAAAAAAAAAAAATCTAAAAAGCTGTTGTTTGCTTTGCAGAAATTTAAGCCCTTCACGCCGATGGCAAATTTGGTCAATTCCCACCTATTTAGGGGGTGCTCTTTTTAAGGCTTTATATTTATATTTATATTTATATGTGTGAGCATCACATAAACTTGATAAATAGCTTAAATAAAACAAGACAGGTGTACCATTTACAATAAAAATGTAGATTTGTTTATTTTCATAATTTAAGTCAAAATAAAGTGCCACAAATGCAAAGAAACTTTGGAAAAATGCAAAAAAAAAAAAAGGTTTTTCTTTAGTTTGCAACAAAATACTGAAAGCTACATAAGTGAAACAGGTAATATATATACATTTCCTGGATCATAAACACAAAATATAGTCAGTGTACCCCATTGTCCATTAGTGTCTCCAAATCTACCCAAATGACTAAATTGTGCACCACTCTAAATAAAAAGAATTATGATATATTTAACTACAAATCAACAGTTTTGGCTCATAAAACTCACTTTTGCATAATTTTCAAGTGGGAATTACTACATGCACTACTTCATCAGTATAGGGGGGTAGATATCTATGGGTCCAAAACCCCTACGCAAAACATGTCATGTAATGAATAAAATTTTGTTTTCTGATGGATTAAGGTAAATGCATTGACCTAAATATGTTGCCTAATCATACACTTTTGTACCTCAATAAAACATCACTTTTCCCTGTACTCTACAATATGTATACTTTTGCCCCAGGACTGCATTTTTCTGTAGTTATTTTTTTCATTCATAATGACTACAAGGAAAAATTTCACATTCATTTACCACATATCGGCGCACAGTAAATTGGAATGAGCATTTGCCATGCCCTAAGTGACAAGTATATACGCCATAGCCTATATTATGTACGATAACATGAAGATAAAATAGCATTCCACCATCTGCAAAATGTTCCCAAATGTTCTATCATCAATGAAAATCGGTGGCCTACATCAAAGATAAAATTAACGATTATCCTACAGTATGTGAAATGCACTCGAAAATAACAATGGGCCTATCAATCATAATGGAAAGACAGAGCTCTAGTGGAAAAACGAACGTACTTATGTAGCCAGCGAGACCAACCGCATTTTAGACGCAAAAATGCTTGCATATCGGGAAAGGGAATACTCCCCTCTCTAATGCGTTTTCTATTGAGCTTGCGTAATACTAGACCGTTAAAACGAAGACTTCCATTACGCTGGCCTGCAATTAATTTTTCAAAGCACCCAATAAGACGTTGCATATACGGCTGCTAAGGTTATAATGTACTCTATTGGATAAAAGAGCCGACAATTTAACCAGAATGAACTGTAATGAATGAGATTGGCTTTCAGGGCATGGGGAGTATTACGAGTCTATGTTTCAGATAGTGTAATGGCGGTATAAAGTGTTGTATATTTCTTAAACGGATTGTACCAGACAATAAATGACCACTGAATTTTGAAAGGAACATTTCTATCTGTAAAACCAATGGTAGGATTATATATTTATTTCATATTTAGTAGCAGATATTTATTGTAGAATATGTGGTACAATGAGACAATAATTTCACATGTTCATTTGAGTGAGCAGGGTTTTCACTGCATGTTTGGCATACAATCAGGCTATTGTTGGGTTTATCTTGTTGTTATGATGGAATTCAAATTTTATATGATTAATAAATATATTTATGAACTCACACATAGATGCTACTGTGCACTATGTCATGCATGGGTAGGTATAGACTTAGTGGGGGGGTGCTTGTTAAATGGACTTGTTAAGGGAAAATAGTGACACTTAAAAACTCTCTATTCAGCAGAGTTGTTACGAATGGTCTACCAATAAAGTTAAAACACAGAGTTTGTGATTTCCACTAATAGTTTGGCTGCAGGAGCAATGAATGTCTCAGTTGAGCAAAATGATGCCGCTGGCGGCATTATCACTAGGCATCTTCGCAAAGGGGTTAAACTATAGGAAATCTGCAGTAAATGAGCTTTAACATTCAAAATACCGATATGGTCCTTTAACGTCACTGGGTTCACTTTGCTAGATGTCAGTAGTAGCATTAGTAGTGACAGCAGTAGCAGACAGTAGTGCTAGTGGTACTAGTAGTGATGGTACTTGCAGCAGTGGTAGGGTTCTGTCACTCGTGTTGTAATATTGTAAAAAGCCACTGGATGGTGCCATTTTTCAAGGTATAGGGTTTGTTATTGATAGAGGTACCTGCAATTCTTGAAGCAGACTGAAGGTACTCAGATTGTACACTGTTATTTGTCTTTCAGGAGATGGCCTGGGCCAACAGTATTCCACTCCCAGTGAGGTGATTGGTAAAAAGGGTTCTGATGTCATCATTGTGGGACGAGGAATTCTTGCAGCCTCAGACAGGGTGAAGGCTGCAGAGGACTACAGAAAAGCTGCCTGGGAAGCCTACCTGAGCAGGCTGTCATCACCCAGCCAATGAAAAACCAATATAAATGAACAACAAGGGAGCTCCACATTTACTGTGGTTTAATGATACCCTCCACACAGTGGCTTAATGGGTTTTTAGGCTTTAGTTCTGATTGCACTTTAACATCTTTTCTAGCAACAGCTACAAATCTCTCACACTTCCCTCCAGGTGAATATTTAAAAAAAAAGGTTATGTATTTAGCATGTTAAGCCCTGTTATAAGGTTATTTACGATAATATACAATGGTCCATATCAACATTTTGACAAACTGTGCAGTCTTGAGATATATTGCTCATTGCTCATGTCACAGCTAACTTACACAATGGATCTGGATGCGCATATAGAAAATCCTTCAAAAAACCCATAAACTCTCGTTTTCAACGACAGGAAACTCAACCAATATATACAGCTTGAAGCTGTAGAGGAAAAAAAGAAACACAAAAAATCTCTGTACAGGGATACACATTTTGACCAATGGATTTCCATGACTTTTCCATGACTGTAGTTATTTCCATATTCTCATGTCATGTGGTAATATTTGCATAATGTGTTACTGATCTTAGATCTTTTACATGTAATGGATTTGCAAAACAAGTTTGCTCACAATATTGCAATGCCAAGTGTAAACACAGCTGTTTGTTATTGACGTAATAATGGCAATACATGTGAAATATTTTTAACATAAAACACTGAGATATTTGAATATTTGTGTCATTATGTACATTACTATTAAGAACAACCCATTAAAAACACTTACTGTAATCCATTTAAAAATATTACAAACACATTAATTTATTTGTAATTCATGGTAAAGGAAAGATGAGTAAATCCCGGCTTATGTGTTTCTTTGAGCTAGAATGTATGTTTGTTTGCATGTATTGTGTATGCATATCTCTCTCTAGATTTTATTATCTTACTGTTCATAAATGTATATGCATTATCATTATCAGTTACTCACAACAAACACAGTACAAAAAGAAATGATATCTCAACAAAAAATGTTTTCAACATACAAAAATCCAAGTTACTCATGCGTACGAAGAACTGTCTATAAGTCATTAAAATCAGCTAAATCTAGGCCTGTTTTTGTCAAAGCCTATTGTCAAAAAGAGACAGTATTGATATAATATATAGATTTTTTTATCAATAATATAAATATTGATAATACATTTTATTAATGAGGTGCTTCTCATACACCCACTTTTTATTTTTTTTATTTTTTACAATTTTTACAACTTTTAAGTGTAACACATTTGACACTTTGATGTGACACATAACGTTTGAATTAACACATTCGTTCAGATGGTAAGATGAAAAAACACAGGGCGAAGTTACATGAAATAATTGAGGAAAAATTGGGTAGCATTGCTTTAGAATAGAGCTTGTTTAATTGTGAGCTCATTTTGATATCAATAGCCTACTTCTAACTGTAATGATAGATTTCGACATTTTTGTATGTCTTATAGACAGTGCTTTGTATACGTGAGTAACCTGGCATTTATGTACGTTGACATTTTTTTTGTTGGTTTTTGTTGAGAATTTATCTTAGACGCGAACTGATTTGCTGCACTGTACTATCGCGGTTTGGAATATCGTTGGTGGCAGCAGCACTCACTTTGGGGTAATACCAGGGTAATGCAGTTCGTGTAACAGAAGAAGAAACCCGGAAATTGTGGCAAAGAACTCTATTTCCCAAAAGTCTACACGTGAAAGACGATCGCCTTCTTATCCAGGAAAGTGAAGCTGTGGCTATTTCCAGCAGTTGATTTGAATTGAACAAGATACGAAATGGAAAACGTGGATGGTTTAATCATAAAGCTTTACGAAATTCAAGCTGTGAAATTTGGAACGTTCAAGTTGAAGAGTGGCATAACTTCGCCGATTTACTTTGATCTCAGAATAATCGTTTCTTATCCTTCTCTTATGAATCAGGTAACTTAAACACGTGTTGTGAATTCTGCACGTAACTTCGTTTTACATGGTTTGTCAGCAGCGTGGGCCTGTCCTTTCCCTGTCAAATGTAATTTTCGATATGTAGGCATATGCTTTTGTAATCTATGTGCTTAGAGGCAATTCACTTATGTGGTTTATTAAAGATCACGTTATCAAACATAAACTTAGTTCTATGCTATATTCTGGTATGAATTGCGACCCGGGCAATCAGCGCTCCTTACTCATTACTCATAAAGTCGAAACGTTATTTTGTGCGCGTTTATAACTTTCTCGTGGCTTTTAGGTATCAAGTCTGCTATTCCAGTGTGCCGAGACTGCGGGATTGAAGTTTAACAATGTGTGTGGCGTTCCCTACACGGCGCTCCCGTTGGCTACTGTCATCTGCTCCAAGCATGACATACCAATGCTCATTCGAAGAAAAGAAGCCAAGGACTACGGTGTGAATGGAGTCTTCCTAATACATTTTTTTCATGAAACGTGTGTGGTATCCAGCGCAGTTATGGCTGCCGTTGTAAAGCGTATTATTTACACACAAAAACAATGTTTTCTGTGTTTTGACACAAAGATGGCAGCAGTGGTAAATTTACTGTAACAACTGAAGTAGCTAATGACAAATATGCAGGGGGGGTTTGGCAAAACGTCATGAAAGGTGTGGATTTGCAGCCATGCATCTTAAATAATGTCACAAGTGTTGTTTTGTGTGTCCATCTGAATATAGGAACCAAACGACTTGTGGAAGGCACCATAAACCCAGGGGACACGTGCCTGATCGTCGAGGATGTGGTAACTAGTGGTAGCAGTGTGATGGAGACGGCAGAGATTCTTCAGAAGGAGGGGCTGAAGGTGGTCGATGCCATCGTGCTGATGGACCGGGAACAGGGGGGCAGGGCCCATCTGGCTAAGGAAGGAGTCCGTCTACATTCAATCATCTCCCTCTCCAGGCTCCTGGATGTTCTGCAGGCTGCCGAACGGATTGATGCTGACGTGGCGCAGAGCGTCCGCACGTTCATCCGGGAGAACGCCATCGTCACGCCACCAGTGCTGAATGGGTCGCCGACTGCCAAGAAGGCCCAAATGGAGATGAGTTACAAGGCGCGGGCGGAACTTCCGGAAACGTCTCCCCCGGCCTCCCGCCTCCTGCGGCTGATGGAGGAGAAGAAGAGCAACCTGTGCTTTTCGGCCGACGTGACGGAGAGCGCAGAGCTACTGCAGCTGGCGGAGGAGCTGGGACCCCTGATCTGCGTACTGAAGACTCACGTGGACATTTTGCAGGACTTCTCGCAGAGCGTCGCTGACAAGCTCAGCCAGCTGGCCCTCAAGCACCGCTTCCTCATCTTCGAGGACCGCAAGTTCGCCGACATTGGGAACACAGTCAAGCTTCAGTACGAGGGTAAGTTTGTACAGGGGTAGACCCTGTGTCTGGTTCATCAGGCTCCAGGGAGAAAGCCCTAATTGCAGATCTACGACCAGGGGCCTCATTCATAAACGGTGCGTATGCACAAAACATATGCGTACGCCACTTTCCCCATAGATTTGGGATTTATAAAAAACAAACCTGAAGTCAAAACATGTGCACTTGTACGCAGACTATGACACCATGCATACGCACATTTTGCAGACTGGGAATTGGCAACTCCGATGGCAGTGTAGTGAAATACAGAGGAAATGGTCTACAGTGTCGTTTCACTCAATTCCTTTGACTTCATATCCAAGTAAACCGCCTTCTAATAATCATATCCCTTGAACATCCAGGCCTAAGTAGTTTCTGTCTTTTTGGTGTTGAGTCCGTATTTCAGCATCCAGATTGTCCGAATAACTATAATGCCGCGAGTTACATTCAAAGTTTCAGTTTATGCCATCCGGGGGGCGGTACAGAGTCCCAACAGTACAGGCGCATAAGATTCAAGCACTTTGATCCAAGCATACATTTGAATGCTGAATGCGAGGTCCAACAATGCAATTTCAGTTTGACGGCTAAGGGTTAAATTAGGGAGATATTTACGTGGATGTAATGTCTGTATGTTTTGTGTGGGTGTAGGCTATCTGTCTTTCATGTTTGCAGCTACAGTGCCCTCCACTATTATTGGCACCCCTGGTAAAGATTAGTAAAAAGGGTTATAGAAAATTCACCGTTTGGTGAATTAGCTTAATCTCACACAAACAAATTAGAAAAATCCAACCTTTAATTGAAGTAAATTTATTATGAGAAAAATAAATCCCTCATCAAGAAATAATAATTTTTAACAAAACCTTGTGTGCCACAATTATTGGCACCCCTGCATTTATATATAGAATAAAGTAATCATTTTTAATATTTGGTCGCATATCCTTTGCATGCCATGGCATCCTGATGTCTGTGACCCAACAACATCAAAAGACTCTTGATATCTTATTTTCTGGTACTCTTACAAGCGATACTATAACGTCTCTGCATTTAAATGGATCTCTATTGGAATTGGGGGGTGGTACTAGATTGAGCTGTAAATTACACTGGAACAGTATGGAACACTTGGTTGGCTACATGGCTCTAAGTCATCAAGGGTCTGACGTATAAAACAAGCCTCAAACCATCAGACTGCTGCCAGAAATACAGTAGATATGGATGGATCACTTGAAGGGTTTCTTCTCTTGACTTATTTTTCCACAGAGTTCAATAGGAAAATTTGTCAGGAGAAACAACCCTTAACGTGATCCATGCTTGCAGTCTGCCGTGCTTTTATCATCTTTATCTTAAAGTATTTCCAAACGGCTGCCATTTATTCTCAATGATTTTTTCTGTTTGGCAGCAACTCTACGCTATGTGACATTTTCGGTATTGGGTCTGAGTATTTGAGCATTTTTATGAGTATGAGTAGAGTGCATGAGGGCAGTATTGGTATTGGTGTTCGCGAGTGGTTTGTCTTGCACATGTGGGCAGTGTGATGTCCCTTATGGAAATGTAATATACTGCAGTATATTTTAAATATATTGTGAAGATAATTTTGATATATTTACAATATACTGCAGCATATTCTTTTTCCATAGGGGATTCTTTGTGTTATGCAGACAGACTCCTTCTTGACATTGTGATTTGTGTTTCACAGGTGGGCTTTACCGAATTTCCTCTTGGTCCCACATCATCAATGCCCACGCAGTGCCCGGGCCCGGTGTGGTGCAGGGGCTCAGTGCAGTGGGCCGTCCCCTGGACCGGGGGTGTCTACTCATTGCGCAGATGAGCTCTGCAGGTTCCTTAGCAAAGGGGGACTACACTGAATCTGTGGTGAGTGTTCTGCACACAGATAATGTGATAAAAGCTGAACAGCCTGTTTACTTCCCAATGACAGTCTTCTTCTGTGGTGGAATTGGCTCCTGTTAGCAGTATTGTGACCAGCTGAGATGCGGAATTGTGGAAGCAAATGTTGACTCCAGGGCAGGGCTTTTCAGAACGACACTAAATAACTTGCTCTGATTGGCCCATCATGGCCAGATAAGTAGAATAAACCCCTCCCTGTCTGCCTGGCTCTGTGCGTGCACTGGCGCATCATTTGGTGGGAGGGGCTTAGGAGAGAGATAGGAGGGAGGAGAACAAAAGGGGTATGTCTTTTTGCCTTGTATATTTTCAAACGTGCCTACTGCAGCTTTAACTAGCAACTAGCAAATGAAACTGTGGTTATTTCGATCCAGCTCTCAATGTTTGCTTAACTTTTTATTAATTATTCAGCTGGCGATTGCAACATTAGCCACTTGGCACAATAACTAGATAATGTTAGCTAGTTAAGAACACCTCTTATTAAAAACCTATTGCATCTCAGCCTCGTACCACGTACACCAAGTGCTGGTCCTAGTAGTTTTAATATCATGTGCACTTTTCACTTATAAACTTTTGGAATATTAGCACTCTACTGTAGCCCCAATGGCTCAGTGTTCACCTCTTCAAAATGGGCTATCTGGTGTTTCACTTATTGGTGCTTGACAAAGAAAATAACCATTAACTTTCAAACGACTATAAAGTGTGAAAATAATGTGTGTGAATGCTAGATAACTTGTTATAACTTGATATTGAGTAACTTGTTTGCGATATGATGCACCTTATAGTCCATTCAAGTCCCATATCTGTGGATGGATACATTTTATAAAAACCAATATAGAACTTGAGCTTGCGTTGAATCGTAAATATCAGCAGTTAGGGGATTCTGGCCCTCCCCATCCGTAACAACACCCAACAGCCATACCAATGTTCATGATTTCACACCGGTTCAAGTTCCATATAGCTTTTTAGGAATAGTATAATATTAATTTGTGTTGGCTGCTTATGAAAGGAGTGTTTGCCTGGTGTCATTTTTTTGTAGGTGAAGATGGCTGAAGAATACTCTGACTTTGTGTTTGGGTTCATTTGTGGAGAGAAGGTTAGCAGCAAACCACAGTTTGTACACATGACTCCAGGGGTGCAGATGCATTTACGAGGTAAGTACTGTGTGCTCCCTGTTCAGAATGTTTGTTCCTTTTTCCACCAAACATTATACGGGGCATTTCCCTGGTGCAGAACAAATGTATCTTTCGCAATCACATCCCAGATAACAAGCAAGCCAACATAAACACTGTATCTAAGGCCAGTAACGGCATTGGCGACAATGTGTATGCTTCACAAATAACTCAAATACTTAGTTTAATGTTGAATCTTGCAGTGTTAGGGTTCAAAATGTATTCCTTTCTGCTCTACTCAGTAGACAGTACTGAAGGGAGAGAGATTGAACCTTACAAAAATAATCATTTAAAGGACCTTACCGGTATTTTGGATGTTTTTGCCTACTACAAATTTTGTGTACTTTACATTGCTGCAAACCAATTTGCAAAGCATATTTGCAAAACCGCCTTTTAGATTTTTGAGTAATTACTCAATTTCCCAATGTATTTCTAATTCAAACGTTCAGGTGATAAACCCACCTTAAAATTCTCTGCTTTTCCTGCTAACAATCACATCGGGGTTAAGAAGTTATGGATGTTTTAATTTATTTGTAAAACAGTATTTTCTCCTTGGACTACTTTCTAGAGGAGAAACATTCGATTGTGGTGTAGTTTTCATATGAATCTGTGTTTTAAAATGCGTTATTATGCAACGATAAAATAACTTTGACAAAAAAATAATTTGGGTGTCATATCTCAGCAACTTTCAAGTCTCTGCAAGTCTCTTTTCACACCGTACGGAAATGAATAGAAACCAATGGCTGCCTGGAAGTTAGGAAAAGCAAATAAAATAAATAAATAAAAAAAGCTGTTTGCTTTGCAGAAATTTAAGCCCTTCACGCCGATGCCAAATTTGGTCTATTCACACCTATTTAGGGGGTGCTCTGTTGTAGGCTTTATAACTCCAGGTGTGAGCATCACATACATTTGGTAAATGGCTTAAATAAAACAAGACAGGTGTACCATTTACAATACAAATGTAGATTTGTTTATTTTCATAATTTAAGTCAAAATAAAGTGCCACAAATGCAAAGAAACTTTGGAAAAATGCAATTTCTCATTTATACTGAGAAAATACTGAGAGCTACATAAGTGAAACAGGTAATATATATACATTTCCTGGATCATAAACACAAAATATAGGCAGTGTTCCCTGTTCCATTAGTGTCTCCAAATCTATCCAAATGGCTAAATTGTGCACTGCTCTAAACAAAAAGAATTATGATATATTTTACATTTTTTACATTACATTTTAGTCATTTGGCAGACGCTCTTATCCAGAGCGACGTACATTAGTGCATTTTCCAACTTGAAACAAGTGCGTTAAAACAACCCTAAAAGGTAAATACGATTTCAAACACCAGGCGCAGTCAGAATGTTTTTTATTTATTTATTTATTTATTTATTTTTTTGGGGAGGGGGGGGACCACATGATATCAATCATTGGCGTGTACAACAGTAAGCCAATAAGTAACCTTAAGTATTTAACTACAAATCAACAGTATTGGCTCATAAAACTCACTTTTGCATAATTTTCAAGTGTGAATTACTACATTTTCATCAGTATAGGGGGGTAAATATCTATGCAAAACATGTCATAAAATGAATAAAATTAGTTTTGTCCATCATAAAGCGTATACATTTGCTCCTTCTGATGGATTAAGATAAAAACATTGACCTAAATATGTTGCCTAATCATTCACTTGTACCTCAATAAAACATAATTTTTTCCTGTACTCTACAGTATGTATACTTTTGCCCCGGGACTGCATTTCTAAAGTTTTTTTTTTTAAATGTTCTTATTCATAATGACTACAAGGAAAAATTTCACATTAATCTACCACATATTGGCACACAGTAAATTGGAATGAGCATTTGCCATGCCCTAAGTGACAAGTATATACGCCATAACCTATATTATGTACGATAACATGAAAATAAAATAGTATTCCACCATCCGCAAGATGCTGCCAAATGTTCTATCTTCAATGAAAATCGGTGGCCTACATCAAAAATAAAATTAACAATTGCCCTACAGTATGTGAAATGCACTCGAAAATAGGTCTATAATAGGTCTATCAATCATATTGGAAAGACAGTGCTCTAGTGGAAAAACGAACGTACATATGTAGCCAGCGAGACCAACCGCATTTTAGATGCAAAAATACTTGCATATCGGGAAAGGGAATACTCTCCTCCCTAATGCGTTTTCTATCGTGCTTGCGTAATAAAACGAAATGTTAAAACGACCGTTAAAACAAAATATATACCGCATATACCGCTGCTAAGGTTATAATGTACTCTATTGGATAAAAAAGCCGACAATTAAACCAGAATGAACTGTAATGAATGAGACGGGCTTGCAGGGCATGGGGGGTATTACGAGTCGATGTTTCAGATAGTGTAATAGCGGTATAAAGTGTTGTATATTTCTTAAACGGATTGTACCAGACAATAAATGACCACCGAATTTTGAAAGGAACATCTCTATCTGTAAAACAAATGGTGGGATTATAATTTTTTTCATATTTAGTAGCAGATATTCATTGTAGAATATGTGGTACAATGAGACAATAATTTCACATGTTTATTTTGCATTTGAGTGAGCAGGGTTTTCACTGCATTTTTGGAGTACAATCAGGCTATTGTTGGGTTTATCTTGTTGCTATGACGGAATTCTAATTTTATATGATGAATAAATATATTTATGAACTCACACATAGACGCTACTGTCCACTATGCCACGCATGGGTAGGTATAGACTGGGTGGGGGGTGCTTGTTAAATGGACTTGCTACGGGAAAATAGTGACACTTAAAAACTCTCTATTCAGCACAGTTGTCACAAATGGTCTACCAATAAAGTTAAAACACAGAGTTTGTGATTTCCACTAATAGTTTGGCTGCAGGAGCAACAAATGTCTCAGTTGAGCAAAATGATGCTGCTGGCGGCATTATCACTAGGCATCTTTGCAAAGGTTAAAGTATAGGAAATCTGCAGTAAATGAGCTTTAACATTCAAAATACCGATATGGTCCTTTAACATCACTGGGTTCACTTTGCTAGATGTCAGTAGTAGCATTAGTAGTGACAGCAGTAGCAGACATAGTAGTGGTAGTGGTACTAGTAGTGATGGTACTTACAGCAGTGGGAGAGTTTTCTGTCACTTGTGTTGTAATATTGTAAAAAGCCACTGGATGGTGCCATTTTTCAAGGTATACGGTTTGTTATTGATAGAGGTACCTGTAATTCTTGAAGCAGACTGAAGGTACTCAGATTGTACACTGTTATTTGTCTTTCAGGAGATGGCCTGGGCCAACAGTATTCCACTCCCAGTGAGGTGATTGGTAAAAAGGGTTCTGATGTCATCATTGTGGGACGAGGTATTCTTGCAGCCTCAGACAGGGTGAAGGCTGCAGAGGACTACAGAAAAGCTGCCTGGGAAGCCTACCTGAGCAGGCTGTCATCACCCAGCCAATGAAAAACCAATATAAAGAAACAACAAGGGAGCTCCACATTTACTGTGGTTTAATGATACCCTCCACACAGTGGCTTAATGGGTTTTTAGGCTTTAGTTCTGATTGTACTTAACATCTTTTCTAGCAACAGCTACAAATCTCTCACACTTCCCTCCAGGTGAATATTTCTTTCTAAAATGGTTATGCAACCATAACGCAGATCAATTGAGAATTTTCTTTTGTTTAGTTTTATGATACTGTTCAAATTAAAAATAAGACTGACTATTTTTGTGTACTTGCAGTATTTGCACTGTAAAAGAATGCATACAGTCCCTTAGTTCAGAGGTATGTGCAATCCAATCAAACCTGACTTCAAGCAAACAAATTTTGATGTCAGTTAAGACATAGAAAATCCAAGAAACAGGAAAAGGTGCGGTCTGAAAGTATTGGCACCTGAACTGAAGGCAGGTGCCACTATTTAGTGACCTTACCCTTTGCAAAGAATCTGCCTGTGAATTCACAACCCCCATTGTTTTAATATAATTAATAAAATATAAACGTTTTGAAAATAATCTAGTGAATTTAGGACTATCATTCTTTATGCAAAGTAGGAATATAGGTTATAGCACTTATCTAATTAGTCTAATATGTGGGACTTGTGGTACATTACGTTAGTGGTATGTAGAAAATTATTTTTGCATGTAAAAAAAGAGGGAAACTAACATTGCTATTGCACTTGCTAATAGAATGCTTTGCCATTGAAATATTTTGGCTTAAGTATTCCACACAATGAATGAATAGTTCAGGTATTTTGTGATAATATTTTTTCAAGATATTTAATAATGATAAAGGAGTTGAGATACATGTACTGTAGCTTGTGGCAGGTTAAAACGGTTAGCCATTGCAGTACCTTTGCTTCCTGAAGATCGGTCGAAAGCTGCAAAGGCTACTGTACCGTTCTTTTACAACAGTCATTTGTTCTGGCTCTATTTATTATTACATTACCAGGATGGTAGAAAGTCATCTTGAAGTAGCAAGTCTATTTTCCCATAGTTTGATTCTTGTGAGATGGGGAACATGAGCTGACTTTAGCATGCTAAAAATATGTGACCCATACAAACACACTTAAGCATAAAAAGGAGGTTCTGACTTGCACTTGCTAACGGAAAGCAGTCAATGAAAAATTATTTTCATTGGCAGAAACCTCTTCCTGCCGCCGTGTTAAAATGAACAGTAGTAGTAGTCCAAGTTATTGAGACACAGCCAGATAAGGGTTTGATTGAATTTTTTGACCATAATAGGCCTGTATTTTTTATCATATCATAGAGTGGATGCCATATGTCATAGTATACAGTCGTGAAAAAGTAAGTACACCCCCAGATAAGTCTCTTTTTAGACATACAGTCAAGCCGGAAAGTCTGCACACCCCTTTCACCTTCTCCACGTTTTATTACGTTACATATTCTACAATAGATTGAGTTCATTTTTTGTCTCAAAATTCTACACAAAATAGCCCATAATGACAAAGTGAAAACAGGTTTTTAGACATTTGTGCTAATTTATTAAAAATCAAAATGTAAAATATCATATGTACACAAGTGTGCACACCCTTTGATATGACACCCAAAAGTGAGCTGAGGTGCATTTTGTTTCCACTGATACTGCTTGAGATGTTTCTACAACTTAATTGGAGTCCACCTGTGATAAATTCAATTGATTGGACATGATTGGGGATTGCCAACACCTGCCTATATAAGGTCCCACAGTTGACAGTGCATGTCAGAGCAAACTCCAAGCCATGGGGTCAAAGGAATTATCTGCAGACCTCAGAAACAGGATTGTGTCAAGGCATAGATCTGGAGAAGGGTACGGAAAAATCTCTGCAGCTTTACAGGTCCCAAAGAGCACAGTGGCCACCATCATTCGTAAATGGAAGAAGTTTGGAACCACCAAGCATCTTCCTAGACCTGGCCGCCCGGCCAAACTGAGCAATCGGGGAAGACGGGCCTTGGCCAGGGAGGTGAGCAGGAACCCGAGGGTCACTCTGACAGAGCTCCAGCGTATCCTTGTGGAGATGGGAGAACCTTTCAGAAGATCAACCATCCAGGCAGCACTCCACCAATCAGGCCTTCATGGTAGAGTGGCCAGACGGAAGCCCCTCCTTAGTAAAAGGCACATCACAGCCCGCTTGGAGTTTGCCAAACTATGAGCATCAAGATTCTCTGGTCTGATGAAACCAAAATTGAACTTTTTGGCCTGAATACCAAGCGTCACGTCTGGAGGAAACCAGGCACCGCTCATCACCTGGCTAATACCATCCCTACAGTGAAGCATGGCGGTGGCAGCATCATGATGTGGGGATGTTTTTCAGCAGCGGGAACGGGGCGACTACTCCTGATAGAGGGAAAGATGAATGCAGCTAAGTACACCGAGATCCTTGAAGAAAACCTGCTCCCGAGCACTCTGGACCTCAGACTGGTCAATGTGACAACGACCCGAAGCACACAGCCAAGAGAACAAAGGAGTGGCTTCGGAGAAAGTCTGTGCATGTCCTTGAGTGGCCCAGCCAGAGCCCAGACCTGAATCCAATTGAACATCTGTGGAAAGAGCTGAAAATGGCTGTGTACCGACGCTCCCCATCCAACCTGACGGAGCTTGCAAGGATATGCCAAGAGGAATGGGCAAAAATGTCCAGAAACAAGTGTGCCAAGCTCGTAGCTTCTTTCCCAAGACGCCTTGAAGCTGTAATCGCTGCCAAAGGTGCAGCAACCAAGTATTAGGCTAAGGGTGTGTACAGATATGTAACCCCTAAATAACCTATTTTTGTCAGTAAAATAAAATTGCATATTTTCTAAAAACCTGTTTTCACTTCGTCATTATTGGCTATTGTGTGTAGATGTTTGAGGGAAAAAATGAACTCAATATATTGTAGTACAAGTCTAACGTAATAAAATGTGGAGAAGGTGAAAGGGGTGTGCAGACTTTCCGGCTTGACTGTATTTGGACACATGGATATTTGATCCTTATTCCAATGCGTTTTACTGTTAAAGGTTGTCTAATTTAACAAAGGACACTAAGAAATGATGCTTTTAAATGATTTATTTATCAGAAATCAACAGAAGTGCAATTATCCTGTGAGGAAAAAGTAAGTACACCCCTGGCTTCAATAACTGCGGGTTTCCCCTTTTGGCAGCAATAACCTCTTCTAGGCGTTTCTTGTAATTGACTATAAATCTCTTACATCGACTGGGAGGAATTTTCAGCCATTCTTCTTTGCAGTACTGCTTTAATTGTGTGATGTTAGAGGGCTTCCTTGAATGCACAGCCCGCTTCAAGTCCCCCCGAAGCATTTTGATAGGATTGAGGTCTGGACTTTGACTTGGCCATTCCATAACCCTCCATTTTTTCTTTCTGAGCCATTCTGTAGTAGATTTGCTTGTATGTTTAGGATCATTATCCTGTTGGAGGATCCAGGACCTTTTCAGCTTCAGCATCTGAACTGATCGCCTCACATTCTCCTGGTCTGGTATAAAGTTGAATTCATGGTTGAATTTAATATGGTAAGTTTACCAGGCCCTGAGGCAGCAACGCAGCTGCAAACCATAATGCCCTGTGGAAGGAAAATTCAAAAAAGACTGCTGCAAAACAATATCATAAGACGGTCAGCAGCTACTGTAAGGAAAACCCCGGTCATCACAGGGTTAGGGGGAAACCCCGGTCAGCACTCGTGACCTAGGAGATCAACATGATATATTAACAAAATCCAAAACAAGAATCAGGCCACGAGCCACGTGATTCAAAATAATCAAATTATATTAAAAGACATATGAAAGCACGAGTTGAAACCACTAGAGGCAGAATGAGACGAACACATTTTTAAAAAGAAAAGCAGTCAGAAGCAATAAATAACGGTGTATTAAAAAGGGGATTTTTGAAGGTCAGGAGTGATAAACAATGGTGTATTAAAAAGGCGGGTTTTTGAATTAAAAATATGGGCAGTCCGTATGGGAGGAGACGAGTTCTAAGCCCCACAAAGGGTGGAACTTGGGAAAAGAATATAAGGCGCTGGTATTCAGACTGCGAGTGAGACAGAGACGGAAGGCCTTACAGATCGGACTTGCACACATTGGACCTCGCTCACTGACTAAGAAGAGACATGGACGGAGACAGAGAGAAAGGGTGTGTGTGTGTGTGTGTATGTGTGTGTGTGTCGGACTGACTCAGACTGACTCAGACGGATTCACAGAGGGAGAGTACTGTGAATGCTTGCATTGTTCTGCGCAGATCAGCCTGGGTTACTGCATGTAATTCTTTTGAATTTTATCCAATGATTCCGATTGCATCAGACTCTGGAAGACCGTGTTTATTTCAAAGAAAGTTGGAAGTTGGATTAAAGTGTGAGGGGAGTTCCTGATCAGCCCACCTGGCCCGGGACTGTTGAAAGGAATTCTTCCACAGCCCCCTCCACCATGCTTCACCGTTGGATTGAGGTGCTTCTGTTCAAAGGCAGTGCTGCATCTTAGCCAAACATGACATTTTGCATTTGCATTTCTTAGCTCTTTTGACCTAGGCATGTTAGCACACACCTCGATGGTTAGGTCCAAACCAGACCAAGTGTCTTTTTTTATGTAACACAGAGCTTCCAAATTATTACCTAATAATTGGACAATCATTTACACCTGTTTTGTAGACCAGACATCAATTTTAATCAATATATTTGATAGTAAAGGACGGTAGGGGTGTACATACTTTTTTCCCTCATGAGGAATTTGCATTTATGTTCATTTCAATTGCTTAAGTGATTCCAAAGTCTACTTGTTTAGCATCATTTGTTGAATTAGTTTACCTCAATCAATCAATATGGTTGAAATTAAAATAAAACAAACTTGTGTCCATATATGTCAAAAAAACTGACTACTGTTTTAGGGTGTATTTACTTTTTCACATGACTGTATGTCCTCTTCAATATGAGTAACGCTCATCAAATCTGTTGTATGTTTTACTTTTGGGTTCCATTTGCACAAATGTCAATTTGAATCAGTCTGCACATAGATAAACTGGAATTCAGTGGTATTTTCGTACGGGTTTGCCTGACTAATGCAATGTAATAATTGCACCACATGGGGGAGCATATGGCAGATCTCTGCCTGGGAACTTACTACAGGAAAACAAGTGATGGGGATATTTAGCTGTAGGTGTTTAAAAGGGGGTTTTGCTGCGTCATGTCGGCCTCATGCTGGTTCATCTGAGCTCTGGTGTTTTTCCAAGATCATCTGGAAGAGAAGATATTTCGTCATACCGGATACTGCGTTCTTTTTTTTACTGCTCTAACTTGAAATTAGCATATTTGCAACGGTCCAGCCAAACTGAAGAGTTCAGTTACTAGTCTATGCAAAAAGCTTTGTAAAGGTCAATGTGTTAAAGAGTGAACGTTACAGCGCGATCAGTGTCTTTCTTACTGTGTGCAATAAGCAGTTTTGGTGTGCCAGTACGGATCCCAATTTCTGATTGGACATCTTTTTGGTATCAATTTAAAAAAGAAAATACTAAAATAGGCTACGTTTGTTTCAAACAATAAAAGATGAAAACACAGCGATACCCTATCATGAAAGGTTTTTGCAACATGTCATCGTTATCCGGTCTTTAGCCTGTAAATATATAATGAAATACGTATCCTATGTAGACTGGTAACTCGTACAATAAATAATATAACCTTTTCGGTTGATTTTGCTTACGGTCATCCACCAGGAAAGCGACTCATTTGCAAGCCATATGGAAATCTTTGTGTAAATGAGGTAGAGGGTGTAGTGGAAAGACTGAACACGTTTTTCCTTCTTTCGCTTTCCTCGTAGGTGAACTAATCTACCACTCAACGGTCAGCGTCGCCACTTTACTTTCTGAAGCGGGTTGTGAGCCAATCCCGTTGTACGGTCACTTCCACCAATTCTGAAAAGACGCTAATAGTTTGCATGTAGACGCAAGGCTGGAACACGACCGCCCACCCCCGGTTCCTGTGTCAATATTGGTTCAGAGAAATGCACCGGGCGACAGGTGTACGCTAGAGGATCCTCTATCTTTAAAGCCTATCTTTAAAAAAAAAGATAAATGGAACGGCAGCTATTTATACCACAGGTATAAAAACACACCATTGGCCGCGCAGGTTCATTTCACGTAAAGATAAACGTAGAGGGAAAAGCGACGTCTCCTAACCTGTGGACATCCTACATTGTCTTATTTAAGACTTGCCAAAAGCTGCCACAGGTACGTTTCCTCGGATTGAACTCAACTTCCCTTGTATTGCTTATCGATACAACAATTAATGTTGAGTATTACGACCACACTGTGGCAGGGCATATGCTACTGTGAACTGAACTTAATTTTCATTCTGTTTTAGGTAAGACTGGATGGGACGCATCAAGAATCCAATATAGACTGCGATAAAATAGTTACTGTAACAAGCGTTCCTGCATGGCGACGCAGTAGTGATACAAGAAGAGTTCGACATGATAGCCTATTTAGAGCACTGAAACTTCAGTTTTTTTTCTGTGTTTGCCTCACGTTGAGCCTCACGTACAATACCTGAAGATGAAGTTTTGTTCGTTCGGCTCGCGTTAAGCAGGTACAGATTTGCTTCATATCTGAAAACGGAAATTATGGAAACTTAGAAAAAAGAAAAAAAAAACCTACAATTGAGATAGTCAGTTTCCATTGTGTGCATTATATGTGAGCTTACTTAGGCAATTTATTTTCTTTAAATAAAATATACATGAAAAGAACTGTTGGAAAAGGAATAGCATAGCATGTGTTGCTATTTGTGTAGTTACATGTGCTTGATTGTGTTATTATATTCAAATAAAACCATGTGATGTAAAACAAATTTCACACAGTTGCATGTTTTTCTAAATTTAAGTGGGTATTTGAGAACTTATTTATATATTTCCTTCTTTCATTTAACATCTTCTACAACAGGGACCTCATACAGTAGGCCTATGGAAAATATAGATAGGAAACTATAGAAGCCTATACTGTAAGACTTCTAAATGAGATATGAGGACTTTATACTTCTTATTCTAGAACCCTCTCTAGGAGTATACTCATAACAACTTCCATTTAGCACACACCTGATGTAACAACCTAGTATATGTACACAATTAGCGTAGGCTACTAATGGTAACGCTAGCAAAGCAATTTCAAGTAATTTAACTTTTGAAAAGTTGATCACTTTTTTAGACTTTTCTTCAAAGGTTGTGTGTCCATTTTCAAAAACAGTATCACTTGAAGATCATGGATGGTGTTCAGTGCTGTATGGCATTTAAGCATATGTTAGTGTCAGAAGGAAAACAACCATTGTACTCTTAATTAACACTCTGGTCCTGAGATAAAGGCTTTCCTTTATTTATAAAGGCATACACTGAATTTGCGTTCATGGGCTAAAACGGTGGCCCTGTGTTGCTTTGAGAATATGCATCCTAAGATATATGACATGTTTGGTCGTAAACAAAGATCAGCACCAGTAGGCATTTGCTGTTGTAAAGGGACACATTTAAAGCAGAGACCAAGGTGGGGTATCTGAAATATAATGTCTGCTACTCATAGCAAACCCTCTTTAGACTGCATTACCACAGTCGCTGGATCTTTAATATTAACCAATAGAGAATAATATATCATTTGCAAGTTAATATTATTTATTTTACACTATTATACATAAAATATTGATGATAAACTGAGCTTTTTTTTTTTTTTTTTTCTCTTTGTATCTTACCAAAGTGATGGAAGAATGCAAACAGATAAAATATGCTTGATTAATTCATTAATTACACTTCAGCGTTCATGGACTGACAATGACATCTGCCGTCCTAGTCCATCAGCTGTCCAGCATTTACAACTGTTCTGCACTGTCAGGGCTAAAAGTGACCTCACACACACACACACACACACACACACACACACACACACACACACACACACACACACACACACACACACACACACACACACACACACACACACACACACACACACACACACACACACACACACACACACTACACTACACACTACACTACACTACACACACACACACACACACTATGAATGGAATAAAAGCCTACAGCAGCCCATGGCAGCTAATCTCCCAGCCAATAAAACAGATCACATTTAACCTCCTTTTCGAGCTGAAGATGTCTTTTTTTAAAATATGCGGATCAACAATGCTTTGTTATTATCTTTTCAGGGCCCAATTTCACTATTTGTCTAAAGCAACACATTTTTAGATGCACAATTATTTCCAAATCTATAAGGGAAAGACCCTGACTGCAAATGAACAAATTACTCCCGTGATAAATATGTATGAGGTCTCTCTGTTGTATTTTATGTAACAACACAAATCAGCATTTAGTCAAAATGAGCTTTTTCATGTCCTGTCCACCAAAATGTTTTGATAACAGAGTATTCAACACATAGAAATAAATCCTTTAATGCTGAATGGGAGAGACTGACAGGCCTTAGTACATTATTTACCTAGACAGGTGACATCAGTTATCCTAAATTTGCATACACAAAAGACCGGCTTTTCTGGTATGAATGCACAGATGCTGGGAAATAGTATTTAAAAAACAGTCAATGTATGGTCCTATAACTTAATTACAATCATTGTAAGTCTTCCATTTATCCTGTTTTGATTCCCATTTCCATACAATGTACAGGATGTGTAAATGTAGTGGACAGGGTCTTTGTTTAATGACTGGAGTCTCACCTGTCTGTTTGACTAAATCGATATATATTTGATTACCACACAGTAACTGGAGAGGACAAAGATACACAGCCTGTATCCTGGTCACATTTCTAACTGCCAGCACAATATTTTCCCATGCCGCAGGAACCATTCTTCTTCAGTATTCTACCGAAATGTGCATTACAGGCTGCTCTGATACTGACTTAATGAATTCATAACAATCAAGGCTCAATAGTAAAGGTACATTTTAAATAGGTAAGGCTGTCCAATGTTACAGTATTAGTGGCCAGAAAATGAAATGGTATAGGAACTAATATTAAAAAAATAAAAATAAATGTTGAGTTCATATTTTTGTTAAAACACAGTTATATTTTTACTTTAGTAATCCTTGTAGCAAACAAGGCTTTTCCCATTGAAACGGGTAGATCCTATTGATCAACAGTGTTGTACTCTTTGTAAGGATGTTTCTATAAAGACAGAAGACCATGTTCTGTTATACTGAATCCTTTATGACAATTGAAGGTCTTTATTCACTGCATTATCCAGCCACATTAGCGTGATTTTACCAGGTATAAATTTTTATAAATGACTGCCAAACCCTCCCACCAAGTTCTACCACACAGACCATTTTTTTATGAGTAGCTAAACCCCTGTCTTACTGTTTTCCCAGAATGACCACTTAGTAAAATTATTGTAAAAATTTGCTCCATGTCTCATAACAAATTCGGAGTGGTCTTCAGTGTTGTTTTCTTTGCGTTGCCGTGAATAATGCAACTAATAACTTCTTTATATATTGTGTGAGTGTAGTGAGCGTGGCATTGTGAACTGTTTTAGTCTTACTGAAGGATGACACATAAATAAAACGAACTTACTTTGCAGCAAAATCCTTACGCGTGGCAAATATGAAACCGGCCATTTCTGAATGTTATTCTGTCTACTATCTGTTCATGGGAAGGAAAAGATATTATTCATATGCAATGTCCATCAGATATGATATGAGTACCGTGACGGGGGGGGGGGGGGGGGGGGTCGTTCCGTGACGCGTTTCCCTCTTGCGTGTCTGTTACAGCCCCCGCTCCCTATTTCTTGGCCACGGCAACAGCAAGCTGCCGGTTCAATTAAATAAAGACAATAAAGAGATAATCGCTACCCTGTGGCGGTGCTCTGTTTCAGACAATTGTAAACAGGAGTCCTTAATGAAATATGCAAATGCCTGAGGGTTGAGCGCACGTTGCTTATTGTGCATTATCTGCCACTGTGGCAGGGAAGAGAGGGGCACCTGGAGCAGTCGTTCTGTCCTCAGGTGAATCCTCACCTATGCGCCGCGCCACAACGCGAATGTTCCGGGGAGAGCAGATGTTACCTGCCTAAGCCGTCATCGCTCATTCAAATTTGTCCTTCAAGGGCTTAGTTTCCATGGCAGCAGCAGGCGCGTGGAACGAGTCGTTTCGCCGTCTATCCACTGACTATTCAAACATCGCCTCCCCGACCTGAAAACCCGGCAGCGCGGCCTCCAAAATGTGACCTGCTGGAGGAACATAATAAACCGCATGCGCTTGCTCAAATACAGTGACCCTAATAATGTAATTCCAATCAAAGGCACTTAGAAACACCTTACAAATACGGTAGGGCTACATTAAGCAAGAAAAAAAAAACTCACTATTGTTTTCAGATCAAAGAAACAGTGGCTTACATAATGTTTTGTCTGAAACTACTGTCAAATGATATACATTTGCATTTGACAAGATGGAATCAGACCCAGAGGTAGATATGAAATTTACAAGTAAAATAGAGGTAACTGCTACCATGCTCTATGCAGGAGGCTATAATTCAGTACTGTCTCTGAGTGTCCTGACCATATACGCAACAGGCATTAGAAGTATCGAAGATAAATAGTAGATAAAAGCAGATGAAGTTAAATAATGCTCTTGGTTTAGTCTTTTTGGGTGTCTGGTGGTCATGTTAATGTGGAAAGACTGATCAGAAAAGACATCTGGACAGTTCACTGATGACATACTGTACCAACCTTTCAGCAAATGTATCTGAGTGAAGAAGGCAGTGACCCCTGTTACCATGGAGGCCCTGGTGTTTGACAGCAAGTGTGCCTCATGCACAAATAAATGCAGACACACAAACACAGAAGCGCACACGCCCTCTGTCTCTCTCTCACATGTTCAAATAGTATACTCACACACACCCACAAACGCATACACCCACTCTCTCACACACACACACACACACACACACACACACACACACACACACACACACACACACACACACACACACACACACATCCACAAATGTATACACACACTGTTCCTCTCCCTCTCTCACAACCACAAACATACACACACTCTCTTTCTCTCTGTCTCTCTCTCTCACACACACACACACATCCACAAATGCATACACACACTGTTCCTCTCCCTCTCACAACCACAAACATACACACTCTCTCTCTCTCTCTCTGTCTCTCTCACACACACACACACACAAACACACACACACACACACACACTCCCTCACACACACCCGCAAACGCATACACACTCACAGAAACACGCAGACGCACCGGCAAACACACACATGTACACAATGCAGACTTTATGGTTTGAATCCATAGAGCAATAATTTGCGCGATGGACAGAAGCGATAAGGCTTGTAAAAGTGTTAGTGAAGAGAGCAGGCTGATGTGTTTGCTCTGGCTGCTGATAGCTGCTGATAGGTCACTGTTTACAGTGCTTTCAGCAGGGACAACCCTGACCAGCTGTCCCCATAACCAACATAAAAACAGCACACCTTTAGGACACAGTCAGTTGCTCAACCCTGGATAGAGACGACTGCAGATGGACTGGTTGATGGTAGAGTATTCTGGGGGCAATTGTAACAGGGGTCAATTGTAACACCATTTTTTGTTACAATTGCCCCCAACCCTGAACACATGGATAGCTGGATGGATAGAATCTCAGCTCTAGCTTGTTTCAGATTGGTGCAATTTTATAGTGTTGCAATTGCCCCCTGTTACAATTGCCCCCTGTTACAATTGCCCCCAGAATACTCTACGCTTGCAAATTTAAAGAAAAATATTGTGGAATTCAAACAGTAATATTAAAGTAAGGTAAATAAGAGGACATACTTTAGGACACACAAAAACCAGTGAACACGGAAACTAAAGTGGTTATACATCCACTCCTGTAGAACCCTTTGCAATGTCAGTGTAGCAAACACTAGAATTCAAAGTAGGGCTGTGAGCTTGCAGAAGGTTCTGTTAATGTAAGATGTAAATGAGGGTAACTGAATTTCCCAGTAAAATGAGAAGTCGACACAGTGGTGAGAAATCCAGTCATTTGAATGGGATAACCGAGACCATCAGGCGAACGTGATGACGTCTCACCCCATCTTGTCACATCCCACATAGCAGCCAACTCCGCCCCGGATTGGGCTGAAAGCCGGGCAGACCATGTCCGTCCTGCGCCTCCGGATTGGAGCCGGGCCACGTCCGTGATACGAACGCGGATTAGAGTCATTATGCGGATCTGGAGCGCATCTGGGCCCGCTTTGGGCCAGATGTTAAAAAAAAAACTCCGGATCCGGGCCAGTTCGAACCTGTTTTGGGCCACTGTGCTAATGGAAGCCGAGCCAGATCTGTTTCACGAATCCGGGCCAACGGTTGCGGTAAATCCGGCCGGATCCAGCCCAGTGTCAGTTTGCTATGCGGGATAGGTGAACCCACACTGGGATAGATGTACAGACAACGCTCACACGGGCAGCTCCCTCACAGTACAGACAGATGACTGGTCAATCAATGAGCAGCCGGACACAGTGTCAGGGCAGTCAAATTTGTACCATCAAAATAGTAAGGTGCTGGGCCAATTCGATCAAAAATCTTCACACTGATTACGCTCCTAATGATAGACCTTTTATGTACGGAGGGACAATGTTTTGACCCAAAGTAGGTCTTCTTCAAGACCAGACAAAGACCCATTTTGTCAGAAATGTTGTCCATTCATACATTACATTACTAACACAGGGAGCAGAATGAATGTCAAATTTTCTTATTACAGATGGAGCCCAGGCACCGTCGGCCTGACTGTAACGTACCCACTCCTGCTGCTCACCACCCCAACCATCCCTCTGCCGTCCTCACAGCCCCTCTCTGTGATGGAAACAAACAACATGTCACCGGAGAAAGAAGCAGCACCAAACACCGCGTCGCCCCTTTCACACAATGCGCCAATGCGAAGCCCGAAGAGGGTGGCGTTCCTCGAAAACATCAACAGCGTACACAACAACGGCACAGCTGACAGGCCAGGCAAACAAAACGCGACTTCATCACCCCAACCCAGAGCAAACACGTCTGCGCCCAGCCGAAGGCCTGAAAAGGCGGCTTGCTCACTTTTCCTGTTGCTGAAAATGTGACAATTTATTCTTGCAATCTGATTTAACAAGAATAGAAAAGAAAAAAACAGAAACGTGAAATAAAAAAAATAGATTGAAGCAATATACCCGAATTCAGTCAGAGATGAGTTTAAAAGCAACATATCACCCATAATCCATAGAATTGGGCACGATCAGCAATGCATGATCCATTTTCACCAGCCATTGCAGTAAACTATCATGCCACAAGATGGTGCTTGAGACAGGTATTACAATTTATATTGTGGTTTCATATTAAGAGTCAACAGATCGTGCCATAAATGAAAGGAAAACGCATAATTTTGCTGTCTAAAAGTTACTGAATTAAGAAAGGCTCGTGTCAATTATTACATCATTTGGGGTGATTTGGGGTGTACTAAAACGATAAAACTCCTTGCTGTGTTGTATTGAGTCTGTAGCATTATGTCATCTTACTACGCAGACAACGGCAGAACTTTGCTCATACAGCCTGTCTCTGATATATTATTCATTTGATTAGTAATCATCCAGCTTAGATTTCACACATGACCCATTTATACAGCTGGATATGCACTGCACCTTGGCAAAGCACCTCGCAGCACTGGTGGCCCATCCAAGATTTGAACTGGCAACCACGATGTCAGACTGCCATACACTACTTTCTAAAAATTTCATAAAATTTATTTTAAGAAAACTGAAAAATCTACAGCCCCTCCCACCCTGCTCCAACAACACATATGCTCATACTCACACACAAAAGGTGAAAGGCCCCAATTTTTCCATGAATAGCTTGAAGCGCACAACAATACAGCCTAAATACAAACACAACACAAAGGGATCCGATGGTGGTTTCAGCAGCGAGCAAAGGCGGGAGCCGCTGAGACCCCAGCGATTCTAGACGTGCCACTAAGAATCTCTCTTTACTGCGTGTGCATGTAAATGGCCGATCGATCTGTGGGTGCAGGGTTTCAGGGGAACGTAAATAGCCATACTGAGCAACAAATGAAAACGACATCTAAAGAGAACACAGTTTCAACTTTAATTTTTAATATTTTCTACTGGTTTTTTTCTGTCTGTAATCAAGCCTTGTCCAGAGATATCAGATTATTGCGTAGGAGCGCATCTGCCTTTGTACAGATGTCCATCAATTCTTTGGTGGCCATTCCTGGCAGATTTCCTGATCACGTTTACAGTGACATACTATGGCAGAGGACCCGGGATAATCGGGGGGGGGAATAAATGTTTTGCGGCGGCTGCCCCACCAAGCGGCCATGACGGGGTCGCCCTCAAGGCTGCCTCTGAGGTTAATCTCGCAGAATGCCGCCATTGTCCGCGCGTACGTGTCAGTCCGCTGCCATTGTGGGCGGCTGTCAGTCAAGCGCAGGGGCTCCGCGTGCTGTTTTTGACGAGTCAGTGAAACTCATCCTGCCCACAAAGGGGTGGCCTAATGCGCCCTTTCAGCTGGTCACTGCTGAGTTTGCAGAGGTTGTGCAAATTCTGCACTAAACAGGGGGCCCGGTACTATAAATGCTCTGGCGAGAGGCCGGTCCCCGACATTGATTTAACCGGATCTGTCCCACTTCAGCACGTAAGTATCGCCCTGCCGCAGTACAATGTGAACAACTGATTCCTGTGCACCGAGTACGAAAGCAAGAAATCACATCAAAAGTCGGAACACCGCTAATTTCATTCAGATAATTGGATGCGGACGCTTGGCCCGGAATGAAACCGGGCGCTCGACCGTGCCCAGGAATCAATTTTCGCTACGCGCTCCCATCAAACGTGCATGGAAATGGCTTCCTTACGAACCCCGACGTTCCTTCACCCCGCTCATTCCTCCCCCCTCCCCCTTTCACGGGCGCTCAGAAGAGAGAACGTCGGCGGCCGCGACCATGAACCCGCAACAGATGATGGAGCAGATGGGCCCGTTCAGGATCACCGTCTGGGAGGAGGAGAACTTCCAGGGCAAGCGCTGCGAGTTCACGCTGGAGTGTCAGAACATCATGGAGAGGGGCTTCCAAAAGATACGTTCCATGAAGGTGGAGAACGGCCCGTAAGTCTCAATCTGTCCATTTTTAAAGGCCTTGAGGGCGATGGCCATGGTGCGTGGGGTTGCGACCGCAGACTAGCGACCAGGAGGCTACGGGTTCAAGTCACAAGCAGCGGCCTGTCATGCCGTAACAGAGCCCATTTTAATTTCTATTACAGCTGTGTTGGGAAAATTATATTTTTTGCTATACCAGGATGCTTTAGCATGCATGTCTTAACATAAATTTAGAACGTTTCGTTTGAACTAAACTTGTACAGGTTGCACGTTAAAATTAGACCTGTCAAGGCCGGTCCTTGTAATAGGTCAGCTTCATTGGGTAACACTTCAAGTTAGTTTCATTGAATTTCTGAGAAAGATTGCACGCAGAAAACAGTCATAATGCTTGTTGCACAGCGCTAATTTTTGCTATTGTTACAGTTACATGTTATTGATAGTTACTGATGTTATTGATTGCTATTAGTATGAAGGCGTAGTGCTATTGTAGTGCTGGTCTAATGGGAATAATGCTGTTTAAGTTAAGGGTCGTCGATTGTGCCATGGTGCACTGATTTAGATGGCCCTACCCAGAATGTTAATTAGGGACAGACACAGAACCCCCTTGAAGTGTAAATAGAACCCAGTAGTGTGAAAAGGCCAGCAGTGGGAGACAGATATTCTGACAGTGTGTCCTTGCAGTGCAGTGAAAGGCGGGGTGCGCTGTGTGTGCTTGTGCCATTGTACTCCCAACCGCAGGAACCCCCCCACTGCAGGGCTCTTGGCTCCGTTGTCTACGACCTCCTCTCGACACGTGTCCCTCATTCACAATCTGTCTCTCTTCCACTGCATAATGCTACGGACTCAGTGCAACAGAATAAGGAGTTCTATGCTTGTCATCGTTCGTAAATGTCATCCTACGAACCTCCCTCATCTCTCTCTCTCTCTCTCTCTCACACACACACACACACACACTCAGCTGGGTGGGGTACGAGTATCCGGAATTCCAGGGGCAGCAGTTTATCTTGGAGAAGGGAGACTATCCTCGCTATGAGTCCTGGAGTGGGAACAGCGGCTACAGAACCGAGCACCTGCTCTCCTTCAGACCTGTCAAATGTGCCGTAAGTGGCCGTCAAAAGGCGAAACCTTGTTTGTGCTACTGTGTTAAACCATCGCAGAGTACTTTTTAACCCGGCAAGGATAGGTGAGAGAAATGCTGATTGCGGTCTATTGTGTCACTAAGAAGTTTGCTTTACCAATGTCCTTATTTTAAAAGATGCAGCAAAATCATACGTCTATATATGCTCTGACTATTATTGGTACAGATTGTCCTTCCCATGGCTTCTTTCTTACATGCTATCACGTTCTTGTTTTCGACAGAGCATCTGTCTGTCGATTATCTTCAAAAAGATATAGGTTTATTTCCAAGTTAAACACTACTCTAACGGGTTATGGATATACACATCTGTTTGAGGCTTCTTCAGTTGGCGTGAGAAACGTGCGCATACTCAGACGTTACTGCAATGACGTTGTGCGGCTATGCCTCATGACCCAAGAACTTCCTTCCCCACAGAAACACAGTGACAGCAAGGTGACGCTGTATGAGTCCCGGGACTTCCAGGGACGCAAGTTTGAAATGTGTGATGACTACCCCTCCATGCAGGCGATGGGCTGGTGCAACAAAGAAGTTCCTTCGATAAAAGTCAATTCAGGAGCGTAAGTTAAATATTCACCTTGAAGGCCTGCTGAGGACTCCTTTTGCTTATTTCATATTTTAAAATCAAATGACTGGTTCCCAAGTACTAAAACCCCCCAGGGTACAGATATGAGCATTCTATTATTATATCATATTGGCTGTATAACATCAGTGGGTCAACTGCCGTGTGCTTAGCTGGAGTTTAAACCTCAGGTTTAAACCACTGTACCACAGAACTGCAGTGCAACTGGAACAGGTATTCCTTTTTTCGCAGATTTGGATAGCTGTTCCAGTTGTAATGTAGTTCTGTGGTGTTGGGGGTTTAAACCTATATCTTTTAAATCTTTACTGTTTTAGTCTTTTTATGGCTGGAATCAGCATAAGGAAGCATTTCTGAATGTATGCAGTCCCATTACAGGGCGTGACGGTCACACAAATCCTATTGGTTGGTCGATTTCTGGGTGTCAGAAACTCTGCTCATTGGCGGATGTCTGATTTACACAAAGTTTCCTGATAGGAGAATGTCAGAGCAACACAAATCCTGTTTATTTATGGATTTCTAAGAGAATATTCCCTGTCTCTCTCTCTCTCTTTGCAGCTGGGTGGCCTATCAGTTCCCCGGTTACCGTGGATACCAGTATATCCTGGAACGAGACAGGCACCAAGGGGAGTACAGAAACTACATGGAGTACAGCACTCAGGCTCACACCGATCAGGTCCAGTCTATTCGCAGAATTCAGCACTAAGTCCACCTCACATTTTCCATCAAGGCAATCGTGTACCTATCATGGTATGACATGTACTAAAATAGGCAATAAAGACTTGATTCAAACTATGGAACAGAGTGCTTGTGGCCATTCCTTGCTTTTGAAAATTCCCTCCGATGCCCAAGATACGGACCTGCCAGATAAACTTGACAGTGGGAGCCTGTGGTAGAACTGTAAAATGAGCCCTCTGCCACAACAGTCCTCATTTATTCCTATACCAGTGAACCATGTTGAAGCATTTGTTTTAAGCTCAATTCACAATGAATACACATATGAGTTATTTGGAATATTTTAGGTTTTAGTAAGCATATATGGACTATTCTTTGTATCAAGTGATGAAGAAAGGTTGCATTGTTGGTAAAACGTACTATGAGATCATTTCAACTTAATACAGCCTCTTGTTCATGTTATGAATAGGATGTGCATTGTTCCTGTCAGATTGTACTTTATTACCAAATAAACAAGAGCTCGAGATCACCGGTGTTAGTGTTTCTACAATTTGTTATCAAATGTTATGGATGCTGTGTATCCTATGCTATGTATTATACCAAGTCAAAGGTAAGGTTTCTGCATAGACTGCATTTCAACACCAATATTTTCCATAAGCATTAGGCTCAAGAAACAAACAACCATCGATCGCAAAATACTTGTGGTTGATGAAACCACAAATTCAGTGTCATTCAATTAATTCTTGACCTTGTGTCCCACGATCCCTTACAATAAATATCTTAAGTTCGAAAATGTTCAGTAGGGCCTATTCATTTTCATGTAATTTTGAATCTATCACCAACAGTTTCCTACTTAAAACAAAGAAGGATAATTAATTCATAAATAAGTACCTGTACATGAGCAAATTCACATTTTTTTATACCTGCTAAAATAGGTTTCTACTCAATTTGAATTATTTAAGGTATTTGTTCCACCGGTAAATCATGCTCAATCTTGACAAAAATGTCTTACATTTTCAAGTCCCTGGGTTATCTTGATTTCATTCGATAGGCTTTTTAAGTTTAAATTTTTATTTAAAATATACATTACGTTGCTTCAGGGTCAAGTTCAGCCATCCTCAGTCAGCACAAACTTTAGAAGTAATACACACATTTTGTAGAATGCCCATAAGCAGAATCCCTACACAGATACCGTTTTCGGTCTTTTCATTGTTGTTCACAATGAACTGTCCGCGGTCCTGAAACTCCACAATGTTTTACTTCCGCATTGTGACGGACTTTAAGTAGTGAATTGTCATACATTTTCCTCCAAACTATTATAGTTCACTTAAACTCCTGCATGATGGCTTCCAGTGAAAATCACAACAGTGCTGTCGCTGAGGACCAATGTAGTCCGTATGCTACCTTTTAATAGATCCAACAGGAAATTATTACATTAATTTTAAATAAAAAAACTTCTGTAAAATTAACATGTAGTGGGTATAGAATACGGTTTTTCAATATGGATTAAATGTTTCATAGTTTAGGCTACTTCAAGCGCCCGCGGGTGTGTAGCCTACTAGCCTACTGTTTGTTACAATAACACAAGTTAGGCTACATTGCAACGTATTCGTATAGTCACGCGCTAACATCCTGCTTTGGATCCGGTCCTTGTAGAGGAACTGTTCTGTCCGTCCACATTCAACTTCACACACCCACATGCCGACTTGAATAACAACTACAACTATGAATTTGCAAAATTACGTTTCCACACCCTGTCCAGGATCTCCTGATAAATGTTCAACTATACACACCTTTCACAAATAGACTTTTCTGCACCGATAGATTAAAACAGGAGCAGAGAACAGAAGCTGTTTAACAGGGTCTACTGTAGCCGCTCGTTTGCACGGGGAGGAATTCTTCTTCTTATTATTTTTGTTTTAATTTGAAAGCATATAAAGGTAAGTCTGGTAGCGTTAATGCATAACGATTTGAGGACGCCATATAATTTTAAGCCTGAGCCGATGATTCAGTATAGTTTATTGCGACATAGCCTATTTTTTGGTGATTAAGTTTTTGGCGAAAAGTAGTTTTTATTCTATGAAGCAGGTGGGTCGACATGGGGTTCATGTGGATAAACCGTAAAATGTTCAGTGTTAAAACAGATCTGATATAATATGCTGTATTTCACTGTGATAGAGTTGGCTACACTTGATCACTCTTGGATTCACAAATTCTTTCAAACCTCTGATGTGCAATTCTGCTTATTTGCAGACTCCGGATCACTCAACATAGGGCCTGTGTCTATCATTTTACTTCTGATATCGGAATAAAACAGTCATGAACTTTTTAGAGTGAAATTATGGTAATACACAAAATGTAGAACCAATAGGCTACCGGAAATAGTCAGGCCCTATTCTATCAGAAGACATCTCTTCTGTGAACGTGAGTGAAGAGATCAGCATGACAGAAGGACATAGGCCTATAAGTTCATTATGAGAAAATAAACGGAATATAATTCAGTCTGTCGAACCTACTATATGTAGGCCTTACGTTACAGCAGAAAATCTAACGTCAAATAGCCTACAATACGGAATTATCTTGCATTCCTGGCTTGTTTTAAGTTGCCTGCGATAGGTTAAAACACACAGGCAGCTAAAGCAAGTCCGGGACGCTGGAGACAACGACAGGACGACGGGCACGGCGACGTGTGGGAGGACCTTAAAAAACACACATGTCGCTTGTTATTGTCCGAGGAACAGCTATAGTCTACACGTGTAATCTTGCACTGTGCACGGAGTCATGAGTAAAATTTGAAATAAACTCTGGAATGTGTATGTGTATTGTATATATTAATAGTCATACGCAGTCCAGAGTTTATTTCAAATTTTACTCAGGACTCAGTGCACAGTGCAAGATTAGCCAGAATAATAATGTTCATTCATTCTCCCGTTTTGAGTACAAGCGATAAGAATGGATTTCATAATATTTAAGGAGAAATCATATCACTGTTCCGCCTTATCTTCTCTGCTCCCTTTATCTTACTCTCGCCATGCTGAGAACACGACCGATGAAGAAATATTACTAGTAGGCTAGGGCCTAGGCTAGAAATATTACAACGGCTGCTTTTATTTTAATATCACCTTGGGTGTGAGAACACAAAATATTATTTTGGAATTTTTGCGGGGATGTTGATTAGAATTGAAGTCCCCTGATAAAACTTAACTGCAACTAGGCTACAATAAGGCTATAGAGATCGTTAATATCGTAAGAAAATGAAGACATAAAAGAGGTAGCAGCCTATAAACTGTAGACTAGAGTTAAAAAAAATATATATATTAAAGATAGACTAGATGTTAAGGACAGATATTAAAGATGGTATATTAGCGCATAACTATAGACCAGTTTGGACACAATGAGAAATAAATAAAGCAATTTTTCCGTGCTGAGTGTCGTGATTTCTTTTCTGAATATGTGAGGTTTCTAAGTTTGTGTCAAATATTGAGTAGGCCTGTTTTCTAATACACCATTGGCTTAATCCACAAAAAATAAAACAGAGACGTTGTAATCCTACAGTATGTAACTAATGCACATCTAGCTTGCAGCACTTCAAAACGTGGACTAATGCTTTTTGAGATTTTAACGATAAATGATATCGTGGGAAATGTACGTTACAGGAACGAATACAGGAACTCCTCATTAGCAGGCCCGCCTGAGATCTTTGAACGATTTGTCCCAGGCTGAGTGCATTCAGTTGATCAAAATATTATCAATCCCTTACACGATTAACATCTGTTTTTAATTTGCTGAACGAAAGTAAGATTGTTTGCAACAACTAAAAACCACTTACGTTGCATTCAAAACGAATCCAATATTGATTAAAACAAGAACAATTAATTTTATTAATTGCTCTAGCTACAAATTACTTTTACCTCCAAACAATACATATTCAAGATATTTCAAGAATGTCCCCTCTTTAAAAAATTAATACTTTTGCGTGGAACAACAAAACAATTCGATTATAACTTCGCCACCTCAGTTTCGTAACCTTCCGTGAATAAATATGTAAGTCACGCTGATAGTAGCCTACAGACAAATGTTGGGAGCTGTAGGCTATGCTTCTTTCTCGCCGGGCGCTGCATTGTAGGCTGCTATAATCTACCAACATAGGCTACTACATTCAAACACTTTTATGAAGAATGTCAGAACCAGCCTCGTTTTACTGGCTTAATGGTGTAGTATGTGCTTCGTGACACATTTAAAATGGGGGATCAAAAGTAAATGCTAAAAGTAGCCCATTCATTACATTATGAAAGCTTAATGAACAGGCCATTCCAGGCGCGCTAATCCTACTTTGTTTTGCTGTTGTATTATCAAAGAATGCACGCGTGCGCGCTTGCCTCATACATTTGTGCTTACCTTTCCGTCAAAGCTTCCTTCAGTACTTCTGTTCATGAATTCCTGCAACGCCCAGAAGACATGTAACACAGTTTACCATTGGGGGAAGAATCGCCTGGTACATACGTACATGACTACATGCAAATGTGGCTCTCTATAAGAGTAACATCACCTTGCATCATACAAGTATAGGCTATTGAGAAACATAATATTGAAATACTGTACCTATTGTATTGAAGAGCAAGAATACTGTAGGAGATGTGAGCAGTGCATGTACTAAGAGGGCCTCCAAAATTTAGGGTTGAGTGGAGAGTGCGTGGGAGTGAGAATCAATGTGGAGCAGAGTTGACGAGAACAGGACGTGTGTGAGTGTACAACCACGAATGCAGTAGCGGGAACAGGCCGTAAGCAGCACTGTATGTTTGTGTGAAACAATATAGTCCAAGGACTAGTCTACATTCACTCCTGAATCCTCGCGTCGGCTGGATTGCCTCACTGCCACACCCTGCCACGCTCCAGTTGCTGCAACCCAGGACAAACTACCCACGGATTCTTAATAATCTTTAAGAGCAACATTACACCATGCCATTGGCCACATGAAATGCAACATTTACTTTTAGTGCACGCAGCTTAATTTAAAGTGGTCAAAGGATTATTGCCATGACAAGAACCAGAAGCGGCTGTAGTGAACAGTTTATCAGCTGAGAGAAAAGAAGTCTACTGATATTCTGCACGGAGGCATGGTGCAATTGAAGACCCTGGTGCTAAAAGTACTGACGTCCCATTTTCAGACAATTCAAGTTGAGCATAGAAACATGTTGTATTTGTCTAGCTAAGTCCACCCTATAAATATTGTTAACAGAAAAGGTACCTGAGCAATGCATAAAAACAAGCAAAACTTTTAATGGCCGATTTTATGGATCAATAATATTTTCAGATTTGATTTTCTCAAGATAGACATTTTGTGACTTCAGTACTTTTAGCACCAGGGTCTTCAATTGCATTACAGTGGACAAACAAACAAACCTCAAAACTGAAACCTGACTGCTCCCCCCCATCATCGTTATAATCAGCAAAGATAAGGACATAACAAAAAGAGGCTAATTAAATTTGATCATAATACTGCAGCTAATGGATACTGATTGTTTGAGTTGAATAAAATGAATGAAGGTTTAAAATGTAAATATGTGCCTTATCCCGTAATGTGGATGTTGTGGTAGTTGTAGCTGTAGCATTAATAATACAAATATTGAACACTGTATTTACTTTGCAAATTCAAAATATAACATTTAACCTGAACAATTTAGAAATAAGGTTAATTTTTAGGCACGTATTATATTCAGCAAGTACGCTATACCTTCCAATTTTACACAATTCAGATATATCATCTAGAACTGGGTGTTTCAACAGGGGGGCCCCCTGGATGCCTTTGGATGAACCTCTTTTAACATATGACGGGGTCCCCTCGATGCCTTTGGATAAACCCTTTTTACAATATTATGATGGGTGTCCCTTGGAACCCCTGATCAAGAATGTATTATATATAAAAATAAAATATATAAAATATAAAATGTATTATCCCCAAAATTCCTTTGACGTGAATGCTCTCCAAAGCTCAGACATTACAATTGATTATTTGGATATTGCATTTTCGTGGTGGTTCATACCAAAGACTGCAGCCTGCCCAATTGATCAGATAAATGGATAGGCATGATAAAAAATATACAGTTGGCCTACATTCAATTGGCTGCCTTATCTAAATGTATCAGATCATGCAACAAATACATAGGGTGCACATATCAGAATAAACAGTAACCAATCAATGCACATGCACTAGAAAGATAAAGAAACAACATGCTAGAAATGCAAAGAAGGAGTTACATTTAAAAGAGCCAAGAGAGACACTAAAAATAGGATTTTAGTCTCGACAGACTAATTGTACGCAAGATTTTCTCTGTACTTTATCATTAACAAAGCATTTAAACTATAACCCAAAACTGAAAATGAATTGATTGTAACAGGTCCTAGTCTGGTATCGGCTTTATTTACATGGCTACAGCTGTTTAGACTGTTAAAATAAAGTGTAGCCTACTACAATGCTATTAGGCTAGTGTGACCCCCCAAAAGTGTCATAACTACAAAAAGTGGATGCACCCATGATTAAATAAACTATTTTGTTTAAAAAACGTGTTGAATAAAACAAACATTCTACATCTAGCCAATATCACGATTCCCTATATAATAGGCCAGTTGTTATGAGGCGAAAACGATCCATAAAGAATTAGAGTTTGTTTGGGTTATCTATCATTTTCCTTACAGAAACATCACATGTCAATCATACGTGAAATCTGTGCAATTTTCCGGTAAGGGCTGACGAATAATCACACTTCCGGTTTATTTATGTGATTTCAATAAAAATAATAAGGGATTTCATGCTGTGAGACACGATTCCCTCATCTACCAATTATTTAGCGTTTCTTAAACATATGGCTTCAAGTCAATAAGGTAATTTTGCTTCGATCGGGGTTGATAAAGTGTTGGCCTCTAAAAGCGCTTTCATCGTTTTGTAAGAAGCATTGAAGCGTGATTTCAGTGGTAAATATTTTACCTCAATACGAGCCGGAAGGTTTTGTTTGCAAAGAGTTAAAAAGGCGGAAAACTGAGCGGATCCGTGCGGGTTTCCATGTCAAACACTCCAATTCTCCATAGAAACTCCGATCTTAACGCGTAAACTTTATTAAACCCCGATGGTGGATTGATAAGGCAGAATTTCTATCGGAACCTTATTATTGTGAGGACAGGGAGGGATGACAGAGGTAAATTGCTCTTTTAATTAAAGCAATGCACCAAAGGAAATTGCTGTCTGAATATTGTCTCAGAGATGGGGCTAGTGACTGTTGCCTGGAAACTTCAATCTGTTTCACATTTATTCCAGATGATAGGGCTGAGATAAAGTTTAATAAAAATCGCGCCCCGGAATGAAAATCGGCCCTTTCTGATCAAACAGCCACAATGAAAGCGAACTGTGGAGGAAACCTCATGTTTAACATGTATTTCTCAGGTAGACGAGACGTTTTTCTCCAAAATTGGGTATACGATTACCCAAAGCAATTCTATAAACAAAGAAAAGGCTTCAGGCTTTAGATGCAATAGCATACTGACAGTTTTCCGACGGTAGCTTTGCTGTTTCAGCCTGCGACAGGAACACCTCTCATCTTTTGTCGGAAATCGGATTTCCCTTTTCCTGAACGCGTTTCCTGGCTTCACCAGTGAAGCGCGGAGAAAAACTGAAAATGCATTAGCCTATAACACCGAAACGGGACATAAACTGTAGATACTATACCGCTATGACGCATTTTATCAAATAACAAGCCTACTCTAATAAGCCTACTCTACGTAATTTTGAACGTAGACATTAAATAATATATGTCATGTAGCCTAATGTAATTCTGAAATAGAATATGATTAGGCTACTGTAACGTGTCTATTTTTATTTAATATAAGTCTGTATTATAGGTCATTTACGAGATGAGATGCTGTAACAAAAAGCGTATTCAATGTAACTTTATAAAATATATTTTCATTTCAGATCCAACAGAAAATTTATTAAAAGAAGGGAAAGGTCCATCTTGGAATCCAATTAATACTGGGGTACAGAAAGGTAAGTTGAATGTTTTACATTAAACTAATACGTTTTATACTGTATAGATCACATTAAAGCGATATTACGTTTAGGATTATGTGATATTTTACAATAAGACGGCAATAAGAATTATATTATTATTTTAAGTATAGGTTGCCCGAAGACAGATAGCCTACTTAATTTTTGAAAAACTGTCTAACAATTTATTTGGGAAAACGTTTTCAAAATTCCGTAATCCATTTTAAAGCGACCATTTTTTGACAAAATCTTTTCAGTAAAAAACTGAAAAATTATAACCTAAAGCTGTAAAATATATCAAATATAAAAACAAACGATAGGACTATCAGATACTACAGTTGTGAATAATATTCCATATTGCCTTGTTTTTCGTGACTGTTTATCATGTTTTTTCCAAAACCATCACATTAAATTATTTCAATAGCCTATAGCTATTTAGTTATTTGTGGATTGTGTCTGGACTGGATGTATAAGTGCGAATAAAAAAGGCAGTTGTGAGGTTACCACTTATATTCAGGCTATGCTCTGGTGAATTCAGCATTCAAAGCCTGAAAATGATATACATATATATTTGGCAGTATGTTGACATTTGTTTAAAAAAACATTTGTTTGAGTAGCCTACCTGTTTTTTACTTGTAAATTTTCGCGGCAGGCTAAAGTTATTTTTATAACCTAACACAGAACACGATGAGGCTGTGGTTCAAATTAGCTACATTGCGGAATGGCAATTTAACACAATGCAGCAAAAGTAGAAAGAGTTTGCGCCTTTGTCTTTGGAGTGTGAGAACAGGTGCGTCGGTCCAGTATGAATGGTCATTGTGTTAAATTGTAGAGAAATGTAGGAGGCCCGCACACTGTTGCATAAAAATGGATAAAATCAGAAGAGGCTTGTTACCTGCTTGGATAAGCCTCCCCGGATTTTATCAATTTTTATGCAACAGTGTGTGAGTCACCTACATTTCTCTACAATTTAACACAATGACCATGAAATACGATACAATATTGGATATATTGATAAATCATGAACCTGGTTAACTTCATGTTGCAAAATAAAGTCAGATTGATTTCTATAAAATTAAAACGTTTAAACATCACGCATTTCCCTCCTGTTTTCCTGTTTTGGATACAAGGGAGTGGGCAAATCCAGCTATGGCAGTTTCTACTCGAACTGCTGTCCGACAGCTCCAACATTACCTGTATTGCCTGGGAAGGAACTAATGGGGAATTCAAGCTCATTGACCCAGACGAAGTGGCCAGGCGCTGGGGCGAGCGGAAGAGTAAACCCAACATGAACTACGACAAGCTGAGTCGCGCGCTCCGTTACTACTACGACAAAAATATCATGACTAAGGTACATGGAAAACGCTACGCGTACAAGTTTGATTTCCACGGCCTGGCACAGGTCTGCCAACCCTCCTCTACTGAACACGCTCTGTATAAATTCCAGAGCAATTTCGCTCCTATCCCGTTTTCAGGGATTTCGAAGCTCAACCTCGTGGCTCCAGGTGTTGGGCCGTCTGGGTTCTCGTACTGGCCGGGTTCCCCACCGACTCTTTACCACAGCCACAACCTGCAGCCCACAGGACCGTTTGGTGCTGTGTCTGCGTCACATATCAGCTGTGTCAACAATATAAACAATTTGAATAATATAAATAACCACTACAACTGAACTTTGATGTATGTATATAAAAAATCGCTCTCTCTCTCGCACACACAAATGGGTAAATACTTTGGCTTTACATTGTAATATAATCATGTGTAGATCATTTTTTATCATAGCCTTTTCAAAAGGGACATTCTGCTGAAAAAATGGTTAGATCTACAATTGGCTTCACTTGCATTTTTATCTAATTAAACTGAAGATTGTACGTAGGCTGCTCCAATGCCAATTAACCTCATGTCTTTCATTTAGTAGAACATTTCATAGGAACATTTTAATGTTCTCCTGCTTGTACTTACAATATTATCACACACACACACACACACACACACACACACACACACACACACACACACACACACACACACACACACACACACACACACACACACACACACACTATTAACAGATACAGAATGCCTTACCATTGCATTCATGCATTCGTGTTGATGTCAGCTAGAATTGCTATTTGTTTTTACAGCAAGCTAATATCCACGAGACAAGAGCTCTAGCTAATTTGCGCTTGTAGCACCCTCTGGTGATAGGAATCAGAGTACATTAGATGGGATGTATTAGAAACGCCAATTAAATTATTTTTACGTAATTGTCAAACTCTTAAACATCAGGAGCCACGTGTATAAACCGTGCTGAGCAGAAAAATGCCCTCAGAACGCTGCGTAAGCGAGTTTCCACCCAGAATTTCAGATGTATAAAATAAGAGAATCTGCGTAACTGCACACGCTGGACACCATACGTACGCAGTGTTTAGAGTCAATGTGACATGGCGACACCATGATCAAAAGGCAGAGGGAGAAAATGGAAAACTTTGCATACGCAGATTTCTGACTTTCTCCCTGGGCATTCTTTTACGCATTTGCTTACTTAAGAGTTTTATACACGTGGCCCCAGGTAAGGTATAGCAGCCGTATAGAATCTGCCCCATTGAGTGAGAAATCAGTAATAAAATATTATTATTATTATGGTTAATAACAATAATAATAATAATCATCATCTTCATCACTATCATAATACTAAACGTAGTAACTATTGTAGCTAGACCTCACACACACACACTCACAGAGATACTATAATTTGCGCGAAAGGTTATATTACTAATGTTTTTCTAAAATGTAAGTAAGGGTGTATGGGTTATGATCATGTCACCTGAGGTTTATGGTTGGAATATCATTGGATTAGGCTATAGCCAATGTTGGATATGTGTTGATTAATATCTAGAAGCCTGAGCCCTTGGCTGTAATAGTTTTTACATTTCCATGTGTAACCCCAGGTGTTCTCTTTGCTGAGATAAATCCATCCAGGTCTACGTACTTATGAGGTGAGCTTGACGTATGCACGCCAATGGCACATCTGATCACTGCATCACATCTGAATCTCTGTGCATGCCTGATGCTCATAACTGGAAAAAAAAAAACACATCATATCAGATATCACAATACATACAGTATATAATACTGGACATAGAAGTTGTATTTGTAATATAAATGACGTGATTTGGCATATTGTGAAACATATTCTGCTTTTAACTATACTTTTTTTTTAAAAATTTAATTTTTTTTTACTGTTTTGCATATTCCTTTTAACAAGGAATTTTTTTTATTGTAAAGGCTGTTGCATTTGATTCTCTACATGAAAAATGGCCTGTGGTTCACCTGAATATGTTTTACCATTTCTGTGCGTGCGGAAAGTACTCCTACATTGCAACAGATTTTTGTTATTCATCACCATTTACACTCAGAAAACATTTCACACCTCAGTTCAATGTTTAACCATTTTTAACCACAGTTATATCATTTTGGACAGCAGGACTGTATTATTTACCTTTTAAGAGGGTTTGCATTCAACTAATGTTAAATATTGAGTAGGTCTGTTGTAAAAATCTTGTAATGGCATTGGATTCCATTGTTGACTTAATCGCATCCACGGTTTGAATAAAACACATTGCTAAATTGCATAGACTCCAGAGTAAGAACACTCTTATTTCTTTCATTTTACACTTGATACACTTGAATTTTAAGATTTCAATGTGAAGGCGACCCTCACTCACCTTTCACTTTCTTTGAGAATTGAAGATGTAATGTAAGGATAGATTATGATTATGCAGATCTTGTTTGATTTGTACAGTAAATATATAGTGTTACTTGCTATTTTGTGTTTGTGTGTCATTCTTAGTATGTGAGTTTTCGATAAACGCCACACGAGGGAGCTCTTTCCTTTCAAGTGTTATATTTCCTCCATTAGAACAAAGAACCATTGAGTACTTAATCCTGTGAGAACCTTGTCCGGCCAGCTTTCTTAACTGCTAGTTACTGTTTCAAGTCAATACAGACTGTGGTTTTACCTGTCGTTCCCTCTCCCTGGGAAACATCAGTGTGTGACCACATAGTATTCAAACTAATTTCCATATATAGTCTACCTTGATACACAGTATACACAAACAGTGGTATATATTTGGAAAATATAACACGTGAATTTTTACTGAAAACAGCTGCTGAAATTAGAGAAGATATCTAGCAACTCACACACACACATACACACACGGAAATGGTTCCACCAGCAACATTGTAAATATTTGAAAATTTATAATCATGTTGATGCTCCCTGCAATCAAAAGATTAAATTAATCAAAGAAAGATACTTGGGCTTTAGCTTTTCGTGAAGCATCCTATCACCTCTACTGAAGACCGCAGCCGCAGCTTGGTCATGTGCGGAGAGGCATTGATGAACGGTGAAGGTGCACACTATCTACAGTACGTGTGAGGTGTAGCTAATGTCTCAAACATGGGAGTGCACTGAGGGGTAGATAAGGGAACATAGTGTGTGACCTGCATCTCAACAAAGTCCCTCAGACCCAGCTCCTCTATCAATAGCAATGCTTTCCTCTGCTATAGGACTCTGAGCTGCATTTCAAATCCTGTGACCATCCTTCCCATATACACACCACCACAGTCACAACTGTGTCTATCAATGCAACCAGCACCACATTTAAAACCCCCCAGTCAAGGCCACTGCCATTAGCACGACCACAAAACACCACTGCCACAACAATAACAGTTTAGACAACTACAACCACCATAGACACGTAAACAAACACGACTATGACAACAGAGCTACAACATCTACCACCAATGCTATTTTAGCAACAAGAACAACAACATCAACAACAATAATCATCACTACAACAATCCCAACTAAAATAACAATCACCACCACACCAGCAAACCCAACCACTACCGCAACCACAATTGCTTTGGATAAAAAACTAAATATTTGCTTTTGCTTGACAAATAGGGACTCTGTTAAACAAAGCAACACATTTATGACTATGCAAATTTATGCAAAGTTATTCTGAACACCGTGACATTTCATTTCTGTCACATTAGCAAGGATCATATCTTCCTAATCTTAAAATAGAATTCTATAGAATGGCACATTCTTTGGCTCACCCTTTGTTCTTATGTGTGGTCATAAGACCCCAGTCTTTTGGCTCACTCTGTTCTCATGTATGTGCTCATTCTTATCTCATTGAGAAGCAGCGCTAAATGTGGAGCTCACCCACCTCCTACCATCATATCAGGGATCTAGTTTTTTTTTGCACTGCTACTATGGCAACAGTTTTCGACCTTTTCCCAGAGGAGACAGGGAGCGATTAGCAGATTTCCCAGTATGGGATTATTGACAAACTATGTCCGTCAATCTTGCTAACATGGTGACGGGCAGCGAAAGGAAAGAAAGAGATCCCTGGTCATGATTATACATTGCAAAAGGTTTTGGGAGCTGTTTGTGAACAATAATGCTGGTGATATTATTAATTGGAATCTGCAAATGTAACATTAGATGGCTTAAGGTGTGAACACATCAGAGTAGAATAAATCCTCAGCGGCTTTATTCGACTCTGGACGTCAGTTTGAAAGCACTCGTGTGTATGCGTGTGAATGATACTGCTGCATTGTTGGAGTGATTAAGAGAGGTGAGCTGAGCTGTGTTTATTGAACGGCTACAATTATCTGAAGCACTACTGACATGGAGGGCGTACACTTGCACAAATTGAACTGTTATTATATTGGTTTTCAGGAGAATAATAATAAGATTCATATGGAAGAAAAAAATAGAACGTAAAGGCAGGTTTAAAAAAACGAAATGTAAAATAATTTATTAGTGCACCCATTATACAGTATGATACCAGTCAACAAGATTTTTAACTTGTCATAAACTGAACTAAACTAAACTGGGGTGGCTTTCCCAAAGCATGTTGTAGCAAAAAGTATGTCGTGAAACATGTCGTGAAGATATACTTGCCATTCACGACGCTTTCCCGAAAGTGCTCGTAACTCAGGGATCGTGAAATGTGTCGAGAGTTCAAGACAACATTGGACTAGTCGTGAAATCTCAAATGTGTCTTGAGATGCGGTACTACGTGCAAGCCCCACCTCTGCAGACAGAGGCCGCTAATCTATGCGATAGATACAACAACAACAACTTAGTCTATCCATCCATCCATTATCTAACCCGCTGATTCCTGGTCAGGGTCGCAGGGGGTGCTGGAGCCTATCCCAGCATGCATTGGGCGAGAGGCAGGAATACACCCTGGACAGGCCGCCAATCCATCGCAGGGCACACACACCATTCACTCACACCTATGGGCAATTTAGAGTCTCCAATTAGCCTAACCTGCATGTCTTTGGACTGTGGGAGAAAACCGGAGTACCCGGAGGAAACAACTTAGTCTAGAGCAGGTGTAATCAATTATCCAATCATAGGGTTTATAAGGACATTGTGACTTGCACTTACATGTAGGTACATTGTACATTCACAATAGGCAAAATCATTTCAATAAATGTAGACAGCAATAAATGGATCCTATCAGTTTGCCAAAAGCATTATATAGTTAATATTAGATTTTGTTTTTCTTTCGTTGCCTGTGTAACGAACAAGGTTCTGGCGGGGCTCGAGCCACTGAACGTCAGGGGGAGAAGCCACAGCGCCAACCAATGCGCCAAAGATGAATTCACTGTCAACGGAGGAGTTAGGCTGCCTGACAAGCCTATTATTTATTTACTATATTTATTTTTCTTTCTCGCTCTTCTCTTTGTCTCTGTATTTTTTTGTCAGTTAGGTTTGATCAAATTTAAAACAAAAAGCAAAGAAAAAATATATTCAAAGATGATCATAACCCTACAATGCTTTTGGGAAAGTGGCTGATAACGTGTGTGTTGCTTTCTATGGTGTGAATCGGCTTTTCTACATTGACCTGTTGGGTCTGTGTTACTCAAAGTTTGTGTCTTGAAATATTCAGTCCACGATATACTTTGGGATAGAGTCGTGAAAATTTCAAGACATGTCTTCAAAAAGATAATGAAGTGTGTTGTCCATTCTGAAGACACATCGGAATCGGGAAAGCCACCCTTATATAGTTAAAAGGATAGTTCACTTTCTGGGTTTTTACAAATATTAAATCTGTTTTGGTGTATGATTTTGATTAGCCCAGACAGTTTTGTGTTTCTCGTGACCTTTCTCATGACCTTTCATGACCTTACGTTGGCTGATGTAGGGGCATTCACAGCAGCAAATACACATCAGGTAATGCCAAAACAGCTGGATCAGGGACATTATGCCTCGAGAGGTTGTACACGTGTGTATATTACCTGAATATTCTTCAAACAAATACATTTAATATTATTTTCAATTGGAAATATTTCCTATGGTACATGCAACCTGACACTATCGCACTCAAGTAAAAAAGTACCAGCACATTATAAAAACTGATATTTTTGTTTATAATTTTAATAAATACGATACAATTAATTTGTTCTTATTTACAGCCTCTGGAAACATAATGTGCTCAAGACCATTAACCCCCAAATTTCCCTGTACCAGCCATTGTAAAGCCGGCTGGTCCTCAGAAACGACTGTATCTAAAATACACTTTATTGTATATAAAAACTCTGGGCCAATCAAAAACATACACTAAAACTGAAATAATATCCAAAAAACTACAGAAAAATAACCTTATCTTTAAAGTTTATTATTTATAGTGCCTGTACTTACAATATTATCATACAATCCAAGAGATACCAAATGCCTTACCATTGCAGTCAGAGTGTTGATGTCTCCACTGCAGTCATATTGTTAATGCCTCTCCCTTATTTAGTGTGACGGTTGAAATAATGTTTAAAGTTACAATCCATCATAATTTATTGCAATATATACATTGAGTCGTATGGACCATATTCAGTACAAAAGTTTTTGTATTGGTTTATACTAACTTATGTTCAGTAAAAAATTCAAAGCTCGGACATCAAGGGGGGGGGAATTAATCTCTCTGCACATGGTACAGAACAAAAAAAAAAACACCAATGTAAAGTCACTAAAGTCAATAGGATGTTGCGCCATCATGTGTTGCCAGTAAATTCTGTATCCACCGTGATATACACATGGAACAGGAAAACATTGGGCTCTTTTTTCCAGCTGGCGGGTGGCGAGCCAGCGCATTGGCAAAGTGACATTTTCGGCATGTATTTTCACGCTCCTGAGCCCGTTTGACTCACCGTGCGCCGGAAGTGGGAGGAGAGTTGCTGGGGGAGGTGTGTCAGTCCCGAGCGAGCAGCGGGGCTCTATTTCCCGGCTGGTGGCGAGCCATCACTGGCGAGGTAGCAATTTCGTCAATGCGTGCATTATCATAACCTATTCAAAAGCCATAACCATATTCTATGAGTTCCGGATGACCGTTAGGGTCGCCAATATGGATGGACCTTCTTGGCCAGATGCATCAAGACTTTTATACCAGAATTTGTCATGGTACATGACACCTCACTACACCTCCGTGTAGTGACGTAATTCCTCTCATAAAAGGGGGAGTGTCACTGCATCCTCGGCCATGACCATGACCCCTAATGGTCATTCGGAACTCATAGAACATGGTTACAGCCATAACCTTTCGTTCTATTTCGTTCCTAAGACCATTAGGGTCGCCAATATGGATGACTTAATACCCAAAGTGTCATGAGGGACCATCATCCTTACGTGGATGCCAAGGCCTCAGGTAAGACGGTTGCACCGACAGTTGAGACTGGGGCCACACTGACGTGATAAAACCTCGTAAAAGTACAGGGGGACGCCCACGTCACTGCTTCACAAATTTCGTTAAGAGGTACGCTTTCCAGGGCTGCCCACGAGGTAGCCATACTTCTGGTGGATCGGCCCTGGATATCAATAGGCGAGGGCTTAGCGCTAGCCTGATAGGCTGCGGCTATTGCCTTCACTACCCACCGGGAGAGGCTTTGAGCCGAGAGCACTGTCCCTTTAGTCTTGCTGTAGCAGACAAAGAGTTGCCCTGTACATCTGAAGGAAGCGTATCATATCAGGTGTGGGTCTCGCAGGTCCTTGCCTGGCGGGGGGGGCGAAGCGCCGCGAGCTTGATCGGCTAGTTGATGTGAAATGCCGAAACGATTTCGGGCAGAAACGATGGATTAGGCCGCAATGTGACCCCAGAGTCTGCTGACCTTCACTTTAGACACTCTGCACTGATGGAGAGAGCGCAGAGCTCACCAAACGCGTTTTGCTGATGCCATCACTAGCAGAAACGGCTGATCATCCCGAGAGGCTCATAGGGCTGAACTGTGAGTGCTCTCAACACCAAGAGGAGATCCCAGGAGGGAGCTACCAGTGACGTCGCAGGTCTCAGCCACCGGGCACCCTTCTGGAACCGGCTGACCAGGTAATGACTCCGTGCAGGCTTGTTATGTACCCAGACATGCCTGCTGGATATGACAGCCGCATAGGTTTTCAGTGTGCTAGCTGCTTTCCCGTTATTAAGTAAGGACTGTAAGAAGTCAAATAGTACAGGAACTGGACAGTGTACGTGGCCCGCACCTTCCCGTAAGCACCATGTGTTCAATGGCTGCTACATACACCCATAGGCCCTGCTCGTAGAGGGGGCTCTGGGGTTAAGTCGCATCAGCTAGACAGGGGAGCCGCACTCCATCAAACAGTGCCGCTCTGTTGTGATAGCAGATCCTCCCGAAATGGAAATTTTCCAGGGTGGATCGCAAACAAGGCAGAGGACCGTGGGAAACTAGGGTTTCTTTGGCCATCTGGGGACTACCAGCAGGAGTGGTGGTGGCTCATGCTGCCCCTGTGGAGAGTCGCATTGATCAGCGACTCGGGTGGAAACGCATAGAGCAGGCCGTCCGACCACTCGTGCGCTAATGCGTCTATCCCCAGGGGGCTCGAATACCCGTTCAGTGAGAACCACTGGGGGCAATGAGTAGACTCTTGAGAGGCGAACATGTCTGTTTGAGCACGACCGAAGCACCGCCATATCTCCTCCACCACCTCAGGGTGGAGACGGCATTCACCGGGATGAATTTCCTGGCGAGATAGTACATCTGCTGTGCCGTTCCGAATACCTGATAGGTGAATGGCATATGCAGGGAGGTAAGTCTGAGAAGTACCCATGTTAGCAGGCGCTGGGTCACTTCCAACGATCGGCGGGACTTCAAACCGCCTTGATGATTTACGTGACATACTCCTGAGGTGTTGTCTGACCTCACTATCTCATGTTTGCCACGTAGTTCGGGCAAGAAATGTCTCAGTGCTATAAATACTGCTTGGAGTTCAAGCACGTTGATATTGTCTGACTGATGCCGTCTGGGAGCCCCCAACCGCTCAGTGAAGCATCCCTCGTAACGACCAGGTCTGCCACTCCCTGTGTCTTAACGCCTCCACAGACCATTCCAGTGCCTGTCTGGCTGCTTCAGAGAAAACCTGGCCTGGACAACCGGCCGGTCTCTGATTCTTCTTTTTGTGGCGTCTGGTAGGGTCGACAGAGCCAACCACACTTGACGCTGAGTCACCGGCAGAAGGAACATTGCTCGGCCTAACTCACGGGTCATAAACGCAAACGCTTGTAGCGACGCATCGTTCAATGAGGTGTCAACCTCTGCATCAAGCATCGTCTGTGACTGTGCAAGCATTAGCCATGACAGCGAATTACCAATTTGTGCTGCTCTGGCAGCCGCTCTATAAGCCTTAGAGAGTAGATTGCCTGTTGCTCTGCATTGTGGCATACAATATCTGGCCATCTGATACATACCAGGGCGTGGCCAGCGTTTATTTAGCTCCGCCAGAAAATCACTGATGCTGGCATAGCGTCTTGGTGAAACCTTAGACGTCAGGCATATCGCAACGCATGCGTGCCAAAGCTGCACGGAGAATGGTTTCTAGGGAGGCCGAGTAACCCACTATTTTAACTGTTGGTGGGACCCGAGCTTCCTCTCGACCCTCTGTCAGATAGGTCTGCTGTCTCGGACCGACTCTGACTAAAGTAGGTGCTTGACGCTGCTGTAGAAAGGGCATCAAAACCATCACAGTCAGCTGTTGTGCTGCCGCGCGTAGCTGCCTGTGGCCAGTACAGACTTAAAAATCAGTCACCAGATCCGTAGCTCGTGGATGTAAGGAATCAGATGTCACTTGGGTACACGCAGGCCCAGGTTCGATCTGTACAGCTAAATGTCTTACTGGGGTGCTGCTGCAGCCAGTACAGACATAAATTCAATCAACGGAGCCGTAGCTCGTACATTATACAAAACCAATCCATGGCTCCCACACATTCAGTTCACAAGGCGCTCCCGCCTTAGCCACATAATGAGCACTCGCCGATGACAAAACGTGGCGATGGTTTCTAATAGGGGAAGCCGAGGCGGATAGTGTAGCGAAGCACGCGCACTCTGTCCTATAAACCGATCGATGTAGCACCATGCTAAATGATTGGGAAGCCTCATTGGTGTGCCGCCGCAGCCAGTACCTACTTAGAATCAGTCAGCGGAGCTGTAGCTCACCACTTGTATGGTAGCAGATCTTACTGGGGTACATTTTCCACACCCAGGTTCGATCACTGGATTCTGATGCCTCAGCAAAATAAAGAGCACCCGCATACGAAAAATTGTGGTCTTTTAGTAGGAAAAAACAAAACCAAGGCAGCTAGTGTAGCGAAGCATGTGTACTCTGCCTACAGAACAAACAATGGATCTCACTGGGGTACTCCACGCCCAGGTTCGATCAACAATAAAGTACAAATTTGTACTTTAGTACAGTCAAGAGCACCTGCAGGCGATAAAACGTGGCAGTGGTCTTTAGTAAGGAAGTTGAGGCAGGTATTGTAGCGAATCACGTGCACCTTTGCCTTATTAACCAATCAATGTAACAGATCTCACTGGGGTACTCTCTCAGACCCAGGTTCAATCAACAGAAATGTCATACGTTATCAAAACAAAGAGCAACCGCAGACGAATGTGTCGGTGGTCTTTTATTTAGGAAAGTTGAGGTAGGTAGTGTAGCAAAACACGCACACTTTTGCCTTGCAAGCCAATCAATGTAACAGATCTTACTGGGGTGTGCTCACCACGCCCAGGTTCGATCAACAGAATCTCATGCGTTAACAAAACAAAGCGCAACCGCTGACGATAGAACGTGTCGGTCTTTTAGTAAGGAAGTTGAGGTAGGTAGTGTAGAGAATCACACTACTTTCACATCGGGCGCGCATGAGCACCAGCTTGCCGCTATGGTTAGCGCAAGCAGAGAGCGAAGCGGCAAAAACAACAATACATATCCGTATCCGGGACGGGTATTTTAAAAGAGACTTTATACCAGTCATTTTACAAGAATCTTTGTTACCATGTACGTGAGTTTGGAGCAAGCACAAGCACAAATACAAGCACAAAATCCGGTTATTATTACATGTGATTTCATTTAATTCAGTATTGCCCACAACATTAACGTGATCCACATTGAACCAGGATAGGGAGAGAGCTGGTCACTCGTTTTCAGGGTCTCTGCTCTTCTCCACTTTTTCTAATTGCTTTTGAACGTGAAATGTATACCGTTCTAAACAAAGAAAAAACACTTATCTGCTGACCGTATATAGAATGCCATCCTGGCTATCGATAGTTAACGTAGCGAGCTAGTGCAGCCTGGTAATAATCTGGTAGATATCAATGTAGTAGTGCTTATTTGTTACAAACCTGGTATCCCCAATTAGAAACTTATGTTTCGCCAAGCAAAGTTTTTTAAATTTACATTACGGTAGTCCCGCAAGTTCGACTGGTATAACTCGGGGAATTCGGTCACGCACATAATAAATTTCTCATCCATTTTGTTCGCGAAGTTGGTCCGTTCAGTACCGCCCACTCTCTAGCTATTGCCTGCGCTTTGAAAGGTCAGCGACTGTAGGAGTCGAAGTTGAATTTGGTTGAACTTTGAGCGCAGTGGAGATGCGCTGCGCTCACCGCTTACCAGAGCGCAAAGCGGAAAACGACTCTCCATTGATATCAACGGCACTTGCCGCCTATGCGCGGCCAATGTGAAAGCAGCGTCACGCGCACTCTGCTTTACAAAACAATCGCTACCGCACCGCGCTAGCCAATTGGAAAGCCTCACTGGTGTGCTCGCGCAGCCAGTACCGGCTTAGAATCAATCACTGGAGCCGTAGCTCGCCGAGCTCACCTGTTCACCGCGTAACTTGTTTCGCTAGAGTGAACGCAGTAAATGCGGTAGGATCGTGTGCCTACCGCCGCAGGATCCAGGAGCTGATATCCGTGCAAAATAGCCGGGCTATTCGCGGATGCTGCTCGTAGTACTTATCCTCGCCTCTGGTGTGCGATAAGAATCGTGTTTGAAATATAGAAATCGCTGCCCCGACCAAAGTCACGAGACGCTGTGGGATTTCACACAGGATACAAACAGTCTCAAGTCTCAAAAAAATGCATTGGCGAGAAAATTGAAGAGGACGTCGGCAGTGACGCCCCCCTTGTATGGGAGGAATTACGTGACTACGCGGAGGTCATGTGTCATGACAAATTCTGGTATAAAAGTCTGATGCATCTGGCCCAAAAGGTCCATCCAAATTGGCGACCCTAATGGTCTTTGGAACGAAATAGAACCGTTTTCGTGGATCATATGCGGTCCAACTTGACTTTGAAATAGATCCCCCAAGCAGGAAAAAATTATACTTTGCATTTATTGCTCATTGTTTTTCTTATAATGTTAATTATTGTATTTCTTTCTGTTTTTAATTGTTTATGGCTGTTATTATACTGTACTTCGTTGCCTGTGTTCCCAGGGGTACTGTATTCTTTCTTTCACCCGACTGTAATGAAAATAATGACAAACCTGGTTCATATATTCACTCTTATTGCACGTATAGCGATAAAAACGTACCTCTTAACTCAATTACATTGAATTAAATCAATGCAAAATAGACAGCCTATCGTCTTCCAATGCAGAATCCTAAAGGCGACATAAGTTGCTAATAAATGTGGCGAGGAAATGGGGTATGTTGTATGGGGAGAATTGGAGATAAATGATTAAACGCATGCTTAGGACCTAGAAAATAGGAAAAGAGAGGAGTTGTCAAATAAACTAAAGCCAGTAAATTATAAATGGGAGAGTAAAATAAATTATTTTAAAATGTATTTTATTGACTGATTGGAGGCTAAGGAAATTATTAAAAGCTTTTTATTTTTCACAGTAACCTATTAGTGACTTTTATCGCCTTTAGCGTTCTCGTTCTGCAAGCGGGAGGCCTCCCGACCACGACCGAATGGGCGTGTTCTGCTGTCGTTTTTCACTAATGCACACGGCTCATAAAAAGGACTGAAAAGAGGTAATTTGATTAGCTATGATGCAGCTGAAGCACACTCACTGATACATATTCAGCATAACCCACCCATTTTCAACCTGCGCAGGGCGCTGTGAGCTGTGCGCTCCTCGCCTTTGGTCCGAAAATAGCGAATTTCAGTAGCCACGCCCAGTGCACCATATGCTACACCATTGACTATGACGGCTCGCCGCACGCCATGTGCTTCCCGGAAAATAGAGCCCATTGTCTCTGTTGTGTAGAAAAACTGATAAAACCTTGGCTGCGTTCTGTAAGGTGCTGGTGGGGGAAGGACCCAAACGCAGGCAGGTGTGTGAAAAAAACCGAAGTTTAATCTGGGCAAGGCAGCAATCCGTAGTAGAACAGGCAGGGGTCGTAACCGGGAAGGCACAGCAAAGGTACAAAAAGGGGAATCCAAAAACAGGGTTGCGAGAACACAGGCAGGAGTCAAAAACCGGGGAGGCGTAGAAGGAACACAAAGAAAACAAAACAGACTGGATACAAAACAAAACAACAATAGGCAAAGGACTAGGGAAAACAAAAACTAGAAAACAGAATAAACTAACAACTCGGGCAGAAACTCGGGAAAAACAGATCGTAACACAGAAGCAGAATATACTAAGGAACTCGCGAAGAACACTGAAATGACAAGGTATATATACACAGAGGGAGACAGACATAATGGGAATCAGGTGTGTAGAAGCAGGGAGGGGAGATTGCTCACAGGTGAGAACAGTGAGGGTTAACAGGGACCAATAAAACAATGACAGGGGAAACGTAAGACACGGACTGGAATACACAGACACAATGATAACAAACAGCCTGGAGTTAGCAGGTAAACAAGTGCACAGCTCAGATTGGAGGAACACGAAAGTGGACACATGTGCAGAGAATGCGAAATCACAGATTGATGCAGGGATAGGATAACGAGGAGGGAAATGACAGCTGCAGGTAGAAACTCAAGATGAATTAGTAATGTTAGTAGTGAACTCTAGAACCCTAATGTTAGTAGGTTAGTATTATATACACATGTTAGTTTGTTAGCAGGTTAGTATTAAATCTAATCTAACAGTTAGTATGATTAGTACATTAGTATTATATACAAATATAAATAAAGTCAGAAGGAAGAAAACGAGATATACGAAATACAGAAGAAACCTGAATGTTCCCAAAATCACCCGAATAGTGCAATGACAAAGACAGGGGGTGGAATCTCAGAAACATGGAACGCGGATTGACAATCGCGAGGGAAAGAAAACAGGAAAAATAATAACAAATAAAGAAATAAACAGACAGATTTACAGGATCCTAACACGTTCGGATCCGAAATGTATCTTTTCTTCCTGGTTCCCTTCCCTTGCTTCAAGGGGGGAATCCCCAAAATGTCAGGATGAAATATGACAGCCACACCAGGGCTGTGTCTGAATATGACCCCTGTTCCCTGTCCACTCAGTCCCCTGTCTACTATGTGCTCTGTCCCCTCACTTTGCAAGCAGTGTGCGAAAGAAATCCAGCAAAACTCTTTCCAAACTAGTGAGAAAGTAGTTTGTAATATTTAAAAAAAAATTTTTTTTTTAAATTGAGAATATATATCAGTTAACATATGATGATTGTTACAAAGTGTAGATTATGAATGAAGATAGACTTAACAAAAGTAAAAAAAGAGTATTTTGTAATATGACAAACTCTTGTACCATAGATATGCATATAGGTTTGCATTTTATACCCTTGGTGGAAGGGAGGAAAAACAAGGGAGCGAGGGAATATAATTACTCCCTCCCCTTTCTTAAATTGGATCCGAATCACGCTTGGGCTGTGTCCGAATACGACCCCTACGCCCTTTTGAGGGCGCATATTTGAGTCCTCTTCACCAAAAAGCTTTTGAGTGGGCGACTTTTTCTCACAAATGGGGGCACTTAAAATACCAGGATGAACCCCTTATTTCCGGGATTTTGTTGAGGGAATTCAGGAGCACACTCATCTGCAGAACGGTGCAGTTATCCGACAATTTCAGTAAGTAACCCGGAAGTAAAAACGTAAAAGACATAGAGCGTATATGCATATCTATGGTACAAGATAGGTTCATATTACTTTAATTTTGTAAATTCAATCTTTATTCATAATCTACACTTTGTAACAATCGTCATATGTTAACTGATTGATATTATCAATACAAAAATAAAAATAAATAAAATAAATAAATATTATGAACTACTTCCTCACTAGTGTTGAAAGAGTTTTGCGGGATTTCTTTTGCACACTGCGTGCAAAGTGAGGGAACAGGGCACATAGTAGACAGGGGTCTGAGTGGCCAGGGCACAGGGCACAGTGGACAGGGAACAGGGGTCGTATTCGGACACAGCCCTGGACTGGGTTCAGATCTGGTAACTGAGAAGGTCATGACGTGTGGATAATGTCCTGCTCCTCAAACTGCTGGATGACTGCTCGTGCTCTGTAGACGTGGGCTTGAAAGGCACCTCTAAGTGCAGAAAATCAATGCTTTAACATGGTATGAGCACCATACCATCAACTAACAATTTACCCAGACCTTGCCTTTGAAGGGTATCCTTGCACCTAAACAATGCCAAGAAAATGTGTCCTACACCATTACAGAACCAAAACAACCTTTCAGTTTTTGAACATTGTTGCGATTCCTTGTTTTTCTTCACTATATCTTTATGTCACAATGCACAACATGATACGATAGGGTTTGAGAACCTGTCCTGTATTTGTTCAGATTGAACGATAAAGAAAAGACAAGAGATTTCAAGTAAATGTATCTGCGAGTTAATACAACTGCACTAATATTTTCATATAACTATCAGGATCAAAAATAGTAAGATATGTGTTTCAGAAAACTAAAAAGAAAGCATTTACTACCTATGCAAATTAAATATTTTAAGTAATATTTAGTGATAAGTAGCATGCTTGTGTGATGGTCAAAGTTTCAAGGACATTGCAGAACATTCTGGATAAATTTCCATTGAGTTGTGTAACGCTATGTGCAGTACAGGTCGAATCTTACTCGTAACACCACTGATCATTTAGTCATGAAAGAACATGTAGGACATGTCAATATCTTAAAAACATTCCAGTTATATCCATAGAAATTTGAAATTCATTGTACAGATCCTTTCCAAAAAATTTGAATATCATGGAAAAGTTTTTTTTTTTCCATAATCCCATTCAAAAAGTGAAACTTTCATAGATTATAGATTCATTACACACAAAGTGAAATATTTCTAGCCTTTATTTGTTTAATTTTTCATAATTTTGGCTTACAGCTCCAGAAAACCCCCAAAACAGTATTTCAAGAAATTAGAATAGTGTGTCGAAAATCAGCATTTACTTCAGTTATTTCAGAGAATGAGGGGAGTGGCTTGGCTCGAGGAATCTGACAGTTGTAGCCCATGTCCCGGATACATCTGTACGTGGTGGTTTTTGAAGCACTGACTCCAGCCTCAGTCCACTCCCTCTGCATCTCCGCCAAATTTTGGAATCGTCTTTGCTTGACAATCCGCTGAAGCCTACTGTAATGGGGCGTGACGTGTGAGGTAGGAGGAGCCAAACGCAGTAAGGGGATTCTTTAAGCCCTAAGGCCACTAAGGCGGGAAACCCCGCAGATAAGGGAGGAGACAAGACAAGGAACACACACACACCACAGCTACAGACCGGCACACTGTAACACACAATTGAGTAGAAGCACAAATGCCTGATTTCACAGCAAGAAATCCAAACAAGGCGAAGGGGAACAAAGAACTGCTACCCCATGCTTCCACGTGCTAAGTAATTAAACAGCCAGCAATAATGAACACCCTGCCTCAGTAATGAGGCGTAAGAATAGGCGAGTAGCACAAAAGGTACACATAAAACATATAACCAACAAACACTGAAAACTAATGCGAATTAGAATGCCAGGAGGCGAAAGGAACGGAGATCTAACGTTGCAAGGCTACTCTCAGACTCGCAGTCAAACGCAAACATGTCCACAACATCGCCCAATCTTCCCCACAGGAAGACATGCACGGACAGACGAAACAGAACTACAGTTCCGAACAAAATTGTCAAACTCCATATAAGGATAAAAGGCACACAGGGACGAAAGGACAGCTGCACCGGAATTATCGGCTAACTGACTAACACAAGTATAGAGAATAAAAGCCCTGCCTCTTGGTAAAGAGGAATGTAACAAGAAGGCGAAGGAACAGAGATAACGTTCCGTGGCTAGTTTCATAAGCTCGCAGTCACATGCATAAATAAAGGGGTAAACTCACAATCTCCCAGGGGGGAGAAACATTTTACAGGAGAGCCGACGGAGCACCGCAGTCCCATAACTTTACTAGCAGAATGACTAGCTTAAATAGAAAACACACGCCCTAGCCTCTCAGCAAAGGGAAATGTAACGAGGCGAGGGAACCAATAATTAAAGTTCCAAGGCTATAATGAGGCTCGCAGTCACACGCAAACATGTCCACAACATCAGCTAATCCTCCCCACAGGAAGACATGCACCGACAGACGAAACAGAACTACAGTTCCAAACAGAATCGTCAAACTCCATATAAGGATAAAGGTACAAGACATGCATCGACAGACGAAACAGAACTAAAGTTCCTAACAAAATCGTCAAACTCCATACACGGATAAAGGCACACAGGGGCGAGAGGACAGCTGCACCGGAATTATCGGTTATCTGACTAACGCAAGCTCAATAGAAAATACTAGCCCTGCCTCTAAGAATAAATAGAGCCCTAAAGTCAGTATGATAAAACACCCTGGGCCCTATCTTGGCGATCTTGGCGCTTAGTCTAAGCGCATGGCGCTAAGTCCATTTAGGGCGTGTCCAAGTCAACTTTTGCTATTTTAACGGCGTGTTTTTTTGGCGCTAAGCATGGCGCATGGCGCAACTGGGCTGAACCTAGTCGCTTCATTAATTATAGGTGTGTCTTGGGCGTGACATTCAATAAACCAATCAAAATGTCATATCCCATTCCCTTTAAAAGCCTGCTTTTCCACCTTGGCGGATTGCTTATGATGGCGAAACAGACATGCTCGTGCGTGTTTAGTGTGATCAAGGAATAGGCTAAATGGAGTATGATCAATATTATTCGGACTAACCATTAGCCTATGAGTTCCCGGTAATTCCAGACAGGGCTGTTATTTTACAAAATATGTGCGGTTAAATTTCGTTAAAAGGACCTGCAACAGCTGAGAATAAGCTATCAATGGCTTCAGTCTCACCTTAGAAAATGCCAAATTAGCCTGCTTGTTCAGCGAATTTCGTTTGATTATGCAATGAAAGTGTCAAACATCAATTCCAAGAGGCTGTTCTCAAAAGTTCATTAGGCTACCTGCATAGTAGGCTAATATTGATTAATAACATACATACCGTTATTTTGCCTTAATGATGACACTAAATAGCCATACAATAAAGCTGTCAGGTTCGCAACCCATAAGTATATTTCCCCTTGTTTAATAATGTCCTGTTTATGGAAATGTGACCAACCTGTTTTACTCGTAGCGTAATCCTTTAAAACAATCCACTTTCCCAGGAAGACCGTTAAACGTGCAGAGAATGGCATTAAAATTAATTGTGAATTAATTGTGTAACGTGCTGCAAATTTGTTTTAGTTTCTAATTAGACGCTTAGTTCTCTTTAAAATCGTTTTGTTCAGTTAAGGAATAACGGGTGAAATCAGCTGGGTTTTAAACGGTGAGAGTATGGAAACCTGGTCACTGTCATTTAAAAAAATATGAAGGACGAAGAATAGCTAAGGTTACAATTTAGTTAACATGGTGACATCTCCGTTTTTTAACCATAGGCTATCGAGAAAAACCTTATGCACAGCGAATTCGAAAAACAATAAATGCAATATTCACTGGACAAAGTTTTGAACTTTTTTCAGTCACAAACCATTCTATTTACTTACAGGCTGTATTCATAGATAAACAGAGCTGTATTGTAATGACATCTGAAGCGCATTTTCAGAACTTAAATGTCCGTCTATTGCCGTGCGCGAGTTTTCCATTGAATGACAATTCACGCATTAGGTGCAAAGACAATTCGCGCATTAGGCTTGATAGCTATAGGTGTTATCAGCTCCTTTTTAATGGATAGCCATTGTCCCGTACCATCGCACATCGCCTGGATGTTGATGGAGTGGGCTGAGAGCAATGTAATGTGGCATTGTTTCCCTTCGCTGAGGGAAAGGTATGTGGACCTATGGAACCTTTTATTATTATGCATTTTTGATATAGCCTACACAATAATAATATTTCACATTGTGATCTAGATATTTTAGTCATGCCTGTGCACGCCCCTGTGTGTAACAGGCAGGAGGGTATGCGCGTTGTGCACACGCCTATGTAGACGCACTTATATGCGCCGTTAAAATAGCATGTAAACAACTGCGACATGACTTTAGACCAGGTTTGTGGTGGTTCTAGCGCAAGCGCTTTCTGCTGGCTCAAGATAGCAATACGCCAAAAAGAATCCCGGCCACTCCTCATCTTTAGACCAACACGCCCAGTTCACTAATGATGGCGCAAGACTAGTTAATGCGCAATGGTAGTTTGACGGCGTAGGCGTTAGACGTTATTATGGACCTAGCGCCGGGTGTAAGATAGCAAAGACACTTGCGTTTGCGTTAACGCCGCTTTGCGCCGGGTGTAAGATAGGGCCCCCTGTCTCTTAATAAACAAACTCCTCTTGCTATCACGAAAGATAGCAGATAGAGAGAGGAGAAAGAGACAGAAAATGGCAAACGATCTAGGCAAAACAACAAACAAAGGACAGACCAGAAAGCGGCGACTGAAATGAGCACACAAAACAGGAATGTAACCTGAAAGCTCAAAGCACAAAGCCAAGTCCCGCAAAACTCCAACAAAGCACAACAGAGCAAAACGGTCTCCTTAAAACACTAGATCAATCATACGACTAAAACTTTAAAAGGGCAAAAATAAACCGCACAACAAAACAGCACAAATAATGCCATACAACACACCACAGCACAAACAACAAACAATCAATATCGAAGCCCTGAATGAAGGAAACGGAAGGCTTATAAAGCTCACCGGCAACAATGTACAGCTGTGCAACGTTGATGACTTCTTCGCGAGAAGAAGGAAAGGAGCCAAAACTCAACCAACGAAGCAGCGCCCACTTGTGGCGACCGAGGAACACGACCGCAAGGGAAAAAGGTCACAAACCATGACACCTACGGTCATCTCTTTTGCTTGTGCACCTTCTCCTGCCACATTTTTCCCTTCCACTAAACTTTCTATTGATATGCTTGGACACTGCACTCTGTGAACAGCCAGCCTCCTTAGCGATGACCTTTTGTGGCTTACCCATCTTCTGGAGGGTGTCAATGATAGTCTTCTGGTCAATTATCAAGTCTGCAGTCTTCCCCATACTGAACCAAACTGAGATAAACTTTGCAGGTGTTTTGAGTAAATTAGATGATAGTGTGACACAGTCTAAAACATTAATTCTCTGAAATAACTGAAGTAAATGCTGATTTTCGACACACTATTCTAATTTCTTGAAATACTGTTTTGGGGGTTTTCTGGAGCTGTAAGCCAAAATTATGAAACATGAAACAAATAAAGTATTTAGTAATAAAATATTTCACTTTGTGTGTAATGAATCTATAATCTATGAAAGTTTCACTTTTTGAATGGAATTATGGAAAAAATAAACTTTTCCATGATATTCTAATTTTTTGGAAATGATCTGTATATTCCAAACAAAAAATAACATGAATAATCATCCACATTTTAAATAATTTTAAGTATAATAGCACAGCTGAATACTGATTAAGGAAACTGGTTTTCAACTTCTGGAAATATTGAAAACTAGAATTCATTACCTAGGTGTATACTTATTGCCACTGCATAACTTATACTATAACTCATTGTGTTGTTAACTATTCTGTACACATACCCTTGTTGCTGCTCTTGTGATATATACCTACATATCATAAACCTGACCCTGTAGGACATTATGGATAAGTAAAATAGAAAACGAATAATTATTAATATTTACGATGATATGTTGATCAAGAAGGTGCCCACTGGAACATCTATCCAGAAGAATTGTTTCTTATGTTAAAGATGAGGAACTCTGGGAATAATAATCCGAACTACATGAAATCCCATTTTAGCTCTGTACACAATATGCTAATCTGCTTCTATTGCCAGCTCACACAGCCTGTGCAGGGGTTATGTGAATCTAAGTTATCGGGGAAATAGAGTTATGTCATTTTAACTAAGACATGCAAATCTATTGGACGAAATGGTTTGTCCCATCAGGACATTCTCTTTCTCAGTACAGCCGTGGCAATGTACAACAACACACACTGTGCTCATACTCCTCAGTAATTTGTTTAGACAACAATGATTTGTAATGAAAATCTCGCAAATTAATCTACTGTACTCTACTATAGCATTGAACTGTTTAATACAGCACTCTTCAGCTTAGGGGATCGTGCTAAATAGAATACGCTCCGCTGGGCAAGTTATATTTCTATAAAAAAAAGTTTATGCTACGTACGTTTCTTCATGAAGCAGAGGGACATTTCCATTTAAATGGCTCCATTTTAACTTTTGACATTGCTCCTAATGTAAGACTATCCTGTGTATTTAGTTTGATGTCCTGTATGGTGTGAAAATGAACATGTTGTCTGTAAGTGACCAATAATAAAAACATCTACAAAATAAAAAAACAAAATATTTCTTGCCAAATTCAACACCATGTGGGATATCGAGGGGTGGTAAAGAGGGATGTTTATTAGGGAGCTGGGTCTTGAGCAAGGCCCATGACATGAATAACTTACATATTCATATAATAACTACATATTCATAAATGTAACAATTAAATAATGCACATAATGATTAATTGAGCTAACCTATATGTTCACGAGTAGTAAAGCGTCCGTGTTTGAATGGATGCTCTGCAGGGAGCTCAGTGCTCCGATTGTGTCTGCGTGATGGAATGACCCACTCCCAGTCAATGGGCTCAACAAAGAAAGGTTTCCAATTTTGATTCCAAAAATAAACACGCGCTGCTACGAAGGCCAGACGCTAAACGTTGCCCTTCACAGCCATTCATCATTTTCCAACCTGGTTTCCATATGGTCTTATCTTAGGCCTTTCGCTTTTGTTTTAGGAAAATCATGAATAGTTCTGGCTCTCACCCAGTTTTGTGTTTGTCCTTTAATTCATAAATAACCTTCACAATTTTGACAAAGAATGTGACTGCTGAACTTCTGTACAGTACTGCAAGTACTTGACAAGATCTAAAGGGTCTTTATCATGTATGACCATATGTTCTGCATGTTTTATATTGTTTGATGTCTGTGTCAACTGTGTTTGTTGTATGTATGGTACATGTTTGTACCCTGTATGGTACTGTATGTCGGCAGTAAGTGGTAAGATTAATTTAACCTCATACATTCTATTCTCTAATGTATTCTATGCTATTTTCAGTGATCACAACAACAGTAAATACTACCTTTTATAGGATGAGAATCTACTTAAAATATGAATTAAAGTAACTGATAAATGCTAAAGCAGGAGGATTACATTGCTCCAAATGTATTTTTAGTAAATTGAGGGGAATTTAATCCTGCTGCTTTACAGGTTTGGTAAATGGTCACGCATCGTTACTAATGTTTTGTATTACAGTGTTATGTTAAAGTTGTAAACGGCAATTAAACTTAATATTAACAAAAATATTGTTTTCAGCACAAAAGCAGTGATGCGTCTTTCTCCCCGCAGACACGTTTACCCATGCCGTCTAGAACTCCTCATGCTCCTTATGCTTTCCCACTGGGATTCCCGAGAACTCCTCACGCTCCTCATGCTTTCCCACTGGGATTCCCGAGAACTCCTCATGCTCCTCATGCTTTCCCACTGGGATTCCCGAGCCTAAAAACGGAATCCTGCAACTTCCATTCATAGCTCAAAGCCATAAAGCTAGTGCCACTGGTCACTACTTACTGATCTCACACTTAGAATAATCCATTCCTGGTAACCAGTGATAAGATGATTACAAGTTCCGCATATAGCCAGAACCAAGTGTCTTATACATGGTATTGACTGCAGGACATAATCTTGTAGGACAGATTAGAGAGTGGTTATTTTAAGTGAAAAACAAATTGGTTTAATCCTCACCTGTCTCTTCCAGTTTTAGAGGTCTCCTGATTGAAATCTGCTGTAAACATAGATCAGACCGGTGACAGACTGGCCCAGACTCCTTAACCATGTGACCCTTCACTATCCCTCCACAGCAGGGTGGAGTGGTTTCTGAAGAACATTACAACAAAAAAAAAACCTCACCGTAATGTAGCTATAGTGGAGCAAGCACAAATTTCCAAGCTGATGGAAACTAATTACACAATAAGCTTTAATGCTGGCCCAAAGCAGCGTATAGAGTCACAGCCTTTCTACAGGCCTTTACTGACTCTCTACCTGGGGACGGTGATCAAGTAATGCGAGTCGCAGCATCCTGTTCATGGCGCCAAATTGAAGGTTCGGCCGAGACCGCAAGTCAAGCCTCCAGGAGAATGCGAAGATTAAACAGCAACAGAAGGTCCAAACAATTTTACCCATCAGCTAATGTGTGCACATACAGGGAAAGCAGCTCAGAGACCTCTGAAGCACCCAGCCCAATAACATCTCTATTCTGGAGCCCCGCGGGAGAACCCCTTTTTACTCACGCCCTCCCTGAAGCCAGGAATCGTTGTTAATTATCAAACGCTCAAGCTCCTAGATACACCTGACTCCCTTAGTCAGCCCCCCCGAAAAGGTGTCCATCGCGGCAGTCCAACACCGTGCTCAAAAGCGGGACAACGATCCCGTTATGGAGGGAGAGACCTTGGGCAGGTCCCAGTGACTAAGATGGCAGCTGTCCTGTTGCTTAACCCCCCAGGACCAGGGGAGACGTGACTAAATCATCCTGTTGCATTGATGAGGTGTCTTTTGTTCTTTCCCATCATAAAAACCAAAAAGAACAGATGGGAGTGGTGATGTCCTCGATCCTTGGGAACCTTATCTTCGTTAGCCTAGGATGGTCTCCCTGTCTTAGCCTGTGCGTGAACCCAGAAAACTATGCCGTGAAAATGAACATATAATGACAGAGCATTTATATGATCTGTATAAGATGGGCTATGTAACGTGTGCCAGAATGTGCATGTTCGAAAGACTAGGGTGCAGGCTGATGATGCATACAGCACAAGGGAGTGAAATGAAAGGTAAATGAACGAAAGAAATTAAGCGGACCACTGATGTGTGCTGTGTGTATGTGAAATCCAGTGCACCACATCAATACCATTCAGAAAAAATGTCTCATTTCCTGCCTGACAAATTAACCCGTTTCATTTCAACAGAGCACAGTATCTGTTCACCACCGGAGGCCTCTTGCCTCCTGTTGCTGCTGTTGTCTCCATGGCAACAATGCTACATGATTTTCAGCGATTGGCCTGGTGTAAGATCCGCCGTTTCCCTCCGGTCCGCCTTCCTTTCGTTTCCCTTGTTTTCCCATTCCTCTTGTTTCATGTCGTGTTTTTCAGTTCACCCTGTCTGTCTTGTTCCGTGTTTGTGCAGGCTGGGCGTGGTTCCCCGTTTTGTAGCTCGTTTCTCCTCGTTATCATTTAGCCTATCACTCTCTCCCTCTGCTGACATTCTGCATGCACCTTAATTATTCTATCAGTACTCTCACCTGTTCCTCACTCTATTTAACTCCCCAGCTTCATTCACTCACTGCCAGTTCGTTGCTTATCTCAGCCCCGTCTAGACATTCCCCGGCCATTCTGTCTGTTTGCATTGCGCTGCTAACCTGTTTGTTTGTTTTTTCTCTGTTCCTCGCTCCAGCCCATCCAGCCTGCTTCCCACTCCTGCCCCTTCTCCTGCCCAGCCCATTTAGTTTTGCAAAGCCCGTTTCCAGCCCTTCACCCTAACCTTCCCTGTTCCTTTGCCTTGTCTGCTCGTGTGCTTAATAAATATACTCCTTGTGGAGTCTTTTTGCCTGAGTTTGCCTCCGAGTCCTGCGTTTGGGTCCATACCAATGTTCTAACATGTAACACCTGGATTTCTAATCCAACTGGTGCCTATGGCTGGAATTTTTTTTACATTATTGAAGACCTACAGCTGAAAAGTCTATGAGAAAAATGTACACTTTATTTGAGGGCTGTGCTTTTAATATTATTGTGCAACAAAAGATATAGTGCCCTCCACTATTATTGGCACCCCTGGTAAAGATGAGTAAAAAGGGTTATAAAAAATTCACCGTTTGGTGAATTAGCTTAATCTCACACTGAAAAAATGGGAAAAAATCCAACCTTTAATTGAAGTAAATGTATTATGAGAAAAAAAAAGCCTCATCAAGAAATCATTATTTTTAACAAAACCATGTGTGCCACAATTATTGGCACCCCTGTATTTATATATAGAATAAAGTAATCATTTTTAATATTCGGTCACATATCCTTTGCATGGCATGACTTCCTGATCTCTGTGACCCAACAACATCAAAAGACTCTTGATATCTTATTTTCTGGTACTCTTACAAGGGATACTATAAGGTCTTTGCATTTGAATGGATCTCTATGGGAATTGGGGGGTGGGACTAGATTTAGCTGTAAATTACACTGGAACAGTATGGAACACATGGTTGGCTAAATGGCTGTAAGTCCTCAAGTGTCTGACGTATCAAACAAGCCTTAAACCATCACTCTGCTGCCAGAAATACAGTAGATATGGATGGATAACTTGAAGGGTTTCTTCTCCTGACTTATTTTTCCATAAAGTTCAATAGGAAAATTTGTCAGGAGAAACAACCCTTAAAGTGATCCATCCATATCTACTGCATATCTGGCCGCAGAGTGATGTTTTGAGGCTCGTTTGATACCTCGGACCCTTGATGACTTACAGCCATTTTACCAACCATGTATTCCATACTGTTCCAGCATAATTTACAGCTAAATCTAGTCCTACCCCCCAATTCCCATAGAGATCCATTCAAATGCAGAGACATTATAGTATCGCTTGTAAGAGTACCAGAAAATAAGATATCAAGAGTCTTTTGATGTTGTTGGGTCACAGACATCAGGAAGTCATGGCATGCAAAGGATATGTGACCACATATAAAAAATGATTACTTTATTCTACATATAAATGCAGGGGTGCCAATAATTGTGGCACACATGGTTTTGTTAAAAATAATGATTTCTTGATGAGGCATTTTTTTTTCTCATAATAAAGTTTTCTCATTTTTTCAGTGTGACATTAAGCTAATTCACCAAATGGTGAATTTTTTATAACCCTTTTTACTCATCTTTACCAGGGGTGCCAATAATCGTGGAGGGCACTGTATAATCACAAAAGAGATTGTCATGCAAGGTCAACTTTCCTGTGCAGTTGGTATTTTTACAAAAGCACATCCCTTTCCCCTCTAGGCAGTAGAAGGCATTATTTGTCATGTGATGGATGCAGAGGTGATGCTGTGCTGAACATGACTTATAGGCCTATTAAGGATGGCAATGCAAAATAATTGTTCCTTAAAGATGTTAATGCCTTTTTTCTGGGCCATTTCAAAAGAATTAGGTTTAAAACAAAAACTCTATAATGTTGAAGCGTAACAGGTTTCAGAAATACTGTATAATAGCAATAATCTCCACAGAATAAAAACTGTTCCAAAGGTAATTCTCTCTTCTTTTCAAAGAATATGCAAAAAAGATTAACTGACACACATAGAATTAAATGTTCTTATTTTAACGTTGTATGACGGATTTCTTCCACCGCCATGTACTATTTAAATGTTTCAGGGTATACAACTGCAGTATAGTATTATACACCAAGCCCACGCTGGACATGAATGAGACACATTCAACAATGTACCAGTTGCTATGGAAACGAGCGGAATGCGCCTGCAGTCTTGGATTAGAAATTCCTATGACCCAGCAGTCGGGCTGCAGCCTTCTGTCAGAGTGACAGTTCTAACAGACTGCACCAAATTCTAGCCAATCAACTATAGGAACACTCAGCCCACGTGCTTGATTCACAAATTCTGGGGGATTTTTTAATTCAAGCCTAGCGCTTGCTGCGTAGGTTGTAGTTTAAGCTGTACACTGTGTTGAGTCACACAGCACACTGGATTCAGCATAGAGAATTATTCATCCAAATTTGTCTGCATCGTTAAAATTCTAATAAAATTTTTTAATTTTTTAATCAAATCTAAATTTGAAACAATAAACACCACAGAATTGGCTTTCATAGTAGAGCAGAAGTAGCATATTCAAACTAATGTTCTATGGGTGGTACTTGAACATCATTATTTAAATTTTTATTTCATTTTCAGACACCTTGATGACACAACATGTATCTATCATACGAACTATGACAGTATACATGACGCAAACGAAAACTGGTCTGAGCATCATTCAAAATTTAGTGTACATGTTGCAATATAAATCGATGTCATCTGAGAGTTTTCATGTGGTTGATATTGATCATGTCCGTAATTTAACTTCACTGTCGGTAACAGGTTGTAAATTAAATTGTTATTGTTCACTCACGGCAAAGAGAGAAGCAAAGTTCAAAGCCACAGGGCTCTTTCAGCACCAGGGTCAGCTACTTGGAGCAGAGATAATGCACTTTTGAAGGGCAAAAATGACAAGAAGCACAAATACATGGATTCCAATTGTGTTTCATTTTATTGATCAACCGGTCAGTTTTACGCTTAACTTTTCATTTTACATTGTTCACAATCATCGACAGTACACCAATGTACCTGTACTTTTGAAATAAATAAATAAAATAAAACAGCATTTTCAAATTTCATCAGAAATGGTCTAAAGGCTACATGTTTTTTTTTTTCCCCGGATGGAAATGGTTGTTCTTCAAAGCTCTTCTTAGACATGTACACGTAAAAATACCCGGGTGAAAATGGAGCCAGACGAAAAAAGTGTCACAGTAAAAATCCTAATAGATAGCTTCTGCTGTACATTTGGCAGGTTCAACAAAAGTGAACGGAAACTCATATGAAATCTGCTCATTAAATGAAAGGATTAGAGTTAAAAGACCATGACCTTTTAGTCATTTTAAGCACTTATTGGCTGACATAACCGTGCCCCTGACTGTTTCTTAAAAGAACAGGACATATCATTTTAACTTAGCTGAACATTATTTTACGTATTTCCAAGGTTGGGAAGATTCCAGAAGGTAGCTTACTTTACAAATAATAGTAGATCCTGTTTGAACTGCTTTAAGTGAGAAAGAAAACGTGATAAAATTTACTCCTTGTGTGTAAGAAAAAAAACAAAAACAAGTTGAAGGTTATATTGTTCTGGCATTTCAGGGGAATGGAGAGCTTTTCTGGGTGACTATTGCACGCCAATGTGGGGGCAGACACAGCTTTTACATTCACAAATACCAGTTACGTTGCTTTTGTTTGGTTCATTTCCAATTAAAACATACAAATGAAAAACTATTCAAATGTAATTTCGGAGATTTGGATCACATTTCTGTTGATATATTCAGTTTTAAATATATGATATAAAACAATATGTTTTATAATATAACAATTGGCACACAGGACAATATCTACTTTTTATGTCTCAGTAAATTTCTACATTCAAAGATCAAAGAGATAGCATGAGGTTCAACAAGTGTATGTGCAAATTGTGTTGAAGGCCAGGACCTTGGATAGCTCCCGTCAGTTACATAAAAATGTTATTCTCGGGGTCTCATTCCTCAAAATGAAAATAAGTATCTACACAAATGATCTAAACATTGGCAAATCGGCTGTAATCACTGTATCGCATCGCCCAACCCATTTTCAGCGCTACAATGAAAGGACAATTATAATAATTTAGGCATGCATTTAGGCTAACGGACTGCCATGACTGGAATCCTAATGTACTGTGATTCACAGTAGCACGAGGTATTTTTTTTTACACTGTAACAACACGAGACATCTTTTATCGAAAAAGGAACAAGTCTGGCTTGATTCACCGACTAGGCTATAGTGCATGTTATCATCTTGAATTCATAGCTGGAGCCTACATTCAACCACCCGTAAACAATGGGCGATGAGAGATATCCGTCTACATTATTTTACCTAGCGGTCCAGATTATTTGTCCATTTGCCGTTTGTCTCCCTTGATTCTCCCTCGTTTTTGAGGTCCTGGAACACCTCGGTGAAGAAATGAGGATCCGAATTGATCTGCAGCATTTTGGCACTCATTTTATCAATGACTTTAAGGGATCGCTCCCAGAAGAGTTCCTTGTTGGTTTCCACAAGAAAGGGTTTAAGGGGGTAAGAAATCTCGTTACCCATGTACGAGTAAGCCAGATAAAGGCAGGTCAGGAAGGTGGCCTGAAGTTCATATTCGCTTTCGATATCATCGGTCACCGCCTCTCTGCACAGCAAGTAGACAAACACCAGGTTAGCGGGTGTAATAAATCCTTGGTCCTGCCAACCCTGGATAAGGAGGGACCGGTCCACGTTTCGGAACCACAGGATGATCTCGCTGGGGCTAAGCTCCTTCAGTTTAAAGCACCTCCGACACATAAATTCACTCAGACAACGCAACAGCTCCCCGGTTGAAGCTTGAACAATAACCCGTCTTGGAGAGATGAGAGATCGGTCGCTAGGTTGTTTTTTGACTGTTATTAGCTGTTTACCATTCTGTGGGATCCTCTGGGTTTGATTTGAATTGAGATTCTGGTTTGGAACAGTCGGTACTGGTACCGCGAGCGGTCCTTGCTTCGGTTCCCGATGTGACCCTTTCCAGTCGGAATTCGACTGGTGCGATTTCTTTATATTTTCGTTATTTAGCCGTTCTACCTGGTTCTTGTTCGTCTGCGGCGGCGGGGGGTTCGGGTTAATTTTCTTGGTACTCTTTTTCTTGGCTGAGGCGGCAACCAGTCGCTTCCATGTGAGGGCTGATATTATTACTGAATTTCGTTTAAGGCTTTTCTCTGGCTTGCCACTAGCCGTATGTCCTCCCTCGGTTTTATCATCGAGAATGGCCGTCTTTCTTGATGTTGGAGATATAGACAGTGCTGTACCCATCTCTACCGCGTACGACCAACACCCAATGGCCTTGAGGAATGCTGTCTCTTTCCCTGCGCCCCGAAGACTGCACTGAAATAAGAGTTTACAGTCAGAGCCGCAGATTAAATTCCATTGATAACGTGAGCATACTACTGGGGAGACTGGAGAGAAGCTGCAAGGAATCGGACAGAAGTCGCCAGTTTAAAATTCCGGTAAACGGTATGAAGCCCATGCACTGCTACTCCCTCTACAGCAGCCCCGTCCTCCCACGGCTTCAGACAGTGAGAGCAATGGGCAGGGCAGACAGATTCGAAGCAAGACAAAAAAAGGATAAACCTGCAAAATCAGGATTAGCCGTTCGAATCAGCCAACCCAAAGGCTAAACGCCGAAACTGACATTTGGCTGAACCAATCGTAGTGACTATAGTCTAGTGACTAGCCTATTTTAATTTCCCAGTTAATCAATTTTAGGTAGACCTATTTTGTATCTCAATATAGATCTCTATTTACAGATGGTACCTACAAAAGCAAACCATTGTCAATAATCGGGGACCGAGACAGTCCTTCGATTTCACTATAGACTTAAATATTTAAAACGACCGATTTTCCATTCCTCTGAGATCAAAAAGACATGTGCAAACATTTTACCTGTCAATTGCCTATATGCTTAGCAAAGAAAAGAAGTTTGTCTTTTACCCCAAACGCGTTTCTCATAGACCTAAACGGAGTTTTATTTGAATTGGAAATATGTAATCATGATTTATCAAAAATCGTAAATATTTCACCACCCAAAATTAACAGTGCAGTAGCCTAGCCGGTTTCTTTGTCAAAAGTGATTTTAAGGGCTATTACTGAGACATAATAAACATATAAAAGAATACATTAATCTGAAAGTATATTGAAGCACAACAGTCTTGAATAGCCTACTTTGTATTTCAGACATCAGTGCATAGGACACAAGTTGAGCACAGTCCTGGTTTCACAGATCACATATCTTAATTTTGTCTCAAAGCATATAATTGTAACCTAAATGTTTTTTTTGTTTTGAATTAATTGCTCTGGTTCTACAGTGCACCAAATGTTTATTGAAAAAAAAAAAACATTAATAGAACAAAGATATTTACACACTGACATTGCATAAAGTTGTGAGTCTCGACTGGATCATTTATCTTCGGGTACAATTTAACAACACAGCACTGTACTTTTACAATGGGATAATCTAATCAGTGGACATGACCTATTCACCGTTGGAACAAGACTCTGGGTTACATGACTTGTACTTAATGTTTCCATCCCTAACTTTAAAAAGGACACACTACATTGAAACATTGATCCATTTAAACATAATATACTTAATATTATTTAATTCAATTTATTTAAAATTTAATGTAAACTTCAAACTGTGACGATCAAGGGGGGATAATCTGGCAGTGACGAGTTTGGTGTGATTATGTAGTTTGGTACTACTTAGCCAATCATCTGGCCTATTCCATTTCAAAGGAAGCTGCGGTTGGCCTATGAAGGCAGAGTCGGTGAGATATGTGTGATTAGCTGATATTTGACAAGATCACCCATTTACCCAAATAATGTCCTGGTTTTACTGCAAATTAGACTAAATGTCCACCTGTGTCTGTGTCAACAGATGTTGAACCAACGAGCAAATTACTAAATAACCATTGACTAAAAATGTACAGTTGAAGTTGAAAGTTTACATACACCTTAGCCAAATCCATTTAAATTCAGTTTTTCACAATTTCTGACATTTAATCCTAGTAAACATTCCCTGTCTAAGGTCAGTTACGATCACAACTTTATTTTAAGCATGTGAAATGTCAGAATAATAGTAGAATGATTTATTTCAGCTTTTATTTCTTGCATCACATTCCCAGTGGGTCAGAAGTTTACATACACTCTGTTAGTATTTGGTAGCATGGCATTTAAATTGTTTAACTTGGGTCAAACGTTTCGGGTAGTCTTCCACAAGCTTCTCACAATAAGTTGCTGGAATTTTGACACATTCCTCCTGACAGAACTGGTGTAACTGAGTCAGCCCTCACCCTTTTTCCTCCAAACATAACGATTGTCATTATGGCCAAACAGTTTCATTTTTGTTTCATCAGACCAGAGGACATTTCTCCAAAAAGTAAGATCTTTGTCCCCATGTGCATGTTTTTTATGGTGGTTTTGGAGTAGTGGTGTAATGGGGCGTGACGTGTGAGGTGGGAGGAGCCAAACGCAGCAAGGGGAATCATTAAGCCCTTAGACCACTAAGGCGGGATACCCCGCAGATAAGGGAAGGAGACAAGACAAGGAACACACAACGCTACTAACCGGCTAACTGCCAATCGCCCAGTAGAGCGCAAAGACAGGATCTGAACAGCCGGAAATAAACACGCGCCCTGTCTCGGAAACGAGACACATAACGAGTGGGAGCGTAAAAACAACATAAAACACAAACAAACACTGCAAAAATAATACGATAGTATGAGGAGGCGAGAGGAACAGATCCAACGTTCCGTGGCTTAAAGGCTTGCAGTCACACGCAAACATGTCCAACATCATCAACCGGTCTCCCTAAGAGACGAATTGCACCGAAGGACGAACAGAACTAAAGTTCCGAACCGAATCGCCCACATCTCCTATACACGGAGAAGGAAAGCGCAAAAAGATGAAAAGGACAGCTGCACCTTAAAGGTTGTATCAGCGATTTTGGGTCGAAACATAAATGATCACATTCATCTGATTTTTCCTCACGATCCGCTAGCTGCCCGCCCCATAAGCAGGCCGTCAAAAAACCGCGTCTCTGTAGGCAGCCTATGCTCCGAGATCGTACACAAAAACAAATGGTACTACCAACCACTCAAAACCAAAATAAACAGTATTCCAACCAATCACCGACAAGGGGTGGGTGATACCAATACGCTAATACTCTTATCTCGCTGAAATCTTGACGGATTTACAAACGGTTTGGTTTCTTACAAACGTTATTAACGTGGTTATAATTCTGGATGCTTGAACACTATTTTTTAAAACATAACATAATTGGCTCTGAGCTGGAGCTGGCTCTGTTTGTTTGGGATTTCGCTTCAGAAGTGACGTCACCCAAAATCGCTGAACCTTTAACCCTCGGCTAAACTGACTAACACAAGCACAAGCCCTGCCTCTCAGACAGGAGAAATGTAACGAGGCGAACAAGAACAGAGATTTAACATTCTATGACTAGTTAAATAAGTGCGCAGACCAATGCAGCAAACGTACCTGGGCAAACACCCGATCTCCCAGGAGGGAGAGACATTTACAGGCGAGCCGACGGAGCACCGTCGTCCCATAACTTACTAACCAGAGACTCACGCAAACTAGATCAAACACGCGCCCTAGCCTCTTAGTAAGGTGAAATGTAACGAGGCGAACAGGAACAGAGACTTAACGTTCCATGGCTACTTAAATAAGTTCGCAGTCTAATGCAGCAAACATACCTGGGTAAACACCCGATCTCCCATGAGAGAAACATTTTACAGGTGAGCCGACGGAGCACCGTCGTCCCAAAACTTACTAACCAAAAGACACCGCGAACTTAAATAAACACACGCCCTAGCCTCACAGTAAAGGAATAAGTAACAAGAACCCCGACTCACAACAAAGGGGGACGTAGTCTATGAGAAGGAGACAAAACAGGGAATAAACGTACCGAGCTAGCCTACTAACTGGCTTACCGTAACCCGGAAATGAGTAGAAGCTAACACGCCAGGTCTCTTAATAAGAAAACCATTAACCGGCGAAAGGGAACAAAGAACAGCTACTCTACACTTCTACAAGCTATGCAACCTAGCAGAAGCGAAACGCCAGATCTCCCATGAGACGACATGCACCGAGGGGCAAACAGAACTACAGTTCCGAACATCGTCCAAATCTCCATACACGGAGGAAAACGCACACAGGCGAACTAGAGCAGAGATTTACAGTCCCAAACTTCTACGAGATAATCCACTACAAGCCAGCAAGTAGTGATGTTACGGATGACACCGAAGCTCCGAGCTGTGTGTCGAGTACGTAGGGCAGTTTCTACAGAAGCCTCGCACCGAAGCTTGTATCACTTTCAGAGAAGCACGTGATCAATGACAAACGAGGCCTCGGGTGCTGTAGAACCATGTGATCGGTTTGTTTTGCGTTTTGGGCGGAATTAGGGGTTTTGAATTGTAGATATAATGGAGCGATACCCCCCTTATTTCGAGGGTTGTTGCGGAGAGTTTGTTATTATTGGTATTATTGCTATTGAAAGTTTTTGGAGTATTTTTATTTATTTATTTAGTACAACTTTTGTACAGTTTTGTCGTTTTTGTACAAAAATAGCCTAATGGAACCTGCACGGAAGCGAAAATCTTCTCCTGCTTGGGAATATTTTGACCTGATATCTCCCAGTAAGGCAGGCCCAAGTGGCTTAGATATAAAAACACACTGAAACGCTATTCGAACACTGGGCTAGCAATCGACTGTGCATGTAGCCTAGTTCGTAATTGCGTTGGTTGTTATTTTACGTAACTACAGCAGATTATTACGATTTGTTTAATATTATGATTTGATTGTTAATTCTTATTCTTTCTTATTAGAATTATCATCTGCATTCCTTCTCAAATGGCATATTATTTAATTTTGAAGGTAAAGTGCTTGCTGTGCCTAAAGGAGCTGGCTTACAGCAATAATACCTCGTCCATGCTGAGGCATTATCGGGCAATGCATGAAAATGCACCTGCCAATGAGCAAGAAACCAGCGGAGGTTATTTATTTATTTATTTTACTTTTTAATAACAGTTATGGTTGCTTTATCATAATCATACTGACATAAATGTTGATAAAAATACATTTGCATATTGTTATTTTCCCATAGGTTCCAGAAAGCAAGAACTTGATGAGGCCGTTAATACAAATCAATAAAAACCTCCCTTCTCAGTCACAAAAGCACCTTCCCTTTCACTGCCCATACTGAAGCACATTCACTTTCACTGCCTGGTTACAGAAGCACTCCCAGTCCCAGACCAGAAACACTTTTACTGCTCAGCAGAACCCCACACAAATGTTGTCCCCCTTTATATCAATCTTCCTGTTTTTTTCATTTTCAAAGTTAATATAATATTATTACATATATTATTTTATAATATATCTTAGTAGAAAACAAATCTAGCCTAATGACAGTTACAAATATAAATTATGAGTTTGTTAGTATGTGTATCGCCTGAGCGGGGTTTTGAACTTGAACTGTTACACTGTTACACTACACTAATGGCTCTGAAGTCCGACGCGTTACCAGTGAGCTAAAGTATCGCTTGTTATTAGCTCGCGGCAATTCGTTATTTTGAACTTGGGGTGGAATTTGTAATGATTTCGTTGCTCTAAATTACATTTACCAGCAGGTGTCACTAGTGTACACTGTGTTGAATGAGGTTTCGAGTAATGAATCTATTTGCGATACAATTGGCTGCAAAGCCTCAGTGCTTCAGGAAGCCTCATTTCGCCATCACTACCAGCAAGAAATAAGCCCTGCCTCACCAAGAGACGTTAAAAATAGGCGAGTAGCCAAAAATGGTACGAGAACTCACAGCCAACAATACACCACAGTACATAACAATAAACAGCCAACAATTAATGTCGAAGCTCCGAACGAAGGAAACGGTAGGCTTATATAACTCTCAGGGAACCACGAACAGGTGAAACGCTAAACAGAAACTCCCCCAGCAGGGCGGAGCAAGCATCCACCAAAAGGGCAGCGCCCTCGCGTGGCCACCGAGGAAAACGACCGCATAGGACAACAGGGTCCAAAACCATGACAAGTGGCTTCTTCCTTGCTGAGCAGCCTTTCAGATTATGTCGATATAGGACTTCTACTGTGGATATAGATACTTTTGAACCTGTTCCCTCCAGCATCTTCACAAGGTCCTTTGCTGTTGTTCTGGGATTGATTTGCACTTTTCGCACTGAAGCACGTTCATCTCTAGGAGACATAATGCGTCTCCTTCCTGAGCGGTATGATGGCTGCGTGGTCCCATGGTGTTTATACTTGCGTACTATTGTTTGTACAGACGAACATGGTACCTTCAGACATTTGGAAATTGCTCCCAAAAATGAACCAGATTTTTCCCATGATGTCAAGCAAAGAGTTTGAATGTAGGCCTTAATATACATCCACAGGTACACCTCCAATTGACTCAAATAATGTCAATTAGTCAGAAGTTTCTAAAGCTGTGACATAATTTTCTGGAATTTTCCAAGCTGTTTAAAGGCACATTCAACTTAGTGTATGTAAACTTCTGACCCACTGGAATTGTGATATAGTGAATTAAAAGCGAAGTAATCTGTCTGTAAACAATTGTTGGAAAAATTACTTGTGTCTTGCACAAGGTAGATGTCCTAACTGACTTGCCAACACTATAGTTTGCTAACATGAAATCTGTGGAGTGGTTAAAAATGAGTTTTAATGACTTCAACCTAAGTGTATGCAAACTTCCAACTTCAACTGTATGTTTTGCCTGTCTCTTTTTTGAGACCTCTAGGCAGCTAGCAAGTGAAAGCAGTAATGTTAGTATAGCTGCTGAGGTATACCTAGTAAATAAACTATTCAACCACTAACAAAAGCTGTGCAACAGTTATCCATACATTGTATTTGTTATTATTTTGTATACTTCATTACATTTAAACACAAACTGTTACATCTCTTGGCTCGCCCGGCATTATTTTATCAGAAATTAGATAGTTTTAATTGTCATATGGATTTTTTGTTGAATTTTTGACATTTTCAGGGCCAGGTCAACCAAGGGTTTTCAACTTTGTTCATTGTTGCTGCATAAGTGCACTGCTTGTGAAGCATGTGTTAAGTAGCTAGCTAGCAAGCCTGTCTTATTACCTGAATTGCAGCAATAGGACTACCAATGAAAAGTAGAGAGAGAGTTTGTGACAAACTTTATACTTTTTCTATTAATGTCTGTATTACCCACTGTAACATAGTTTGTATGTAATGTACACTATACAGAACTGCTCCAAATTAAGATTTATTGCATTATTACATACCCACCAAAACTAAAGAGTCAAATTGTATGTACTGGTATTACATGCATTGTGTGCAGAAGCTTGAGAGGTAGGTGGCCACATTCATTTTATGTAGTAGTGCACAAGTTTAATTTGAACATTGTGAAGGAAACTATTGCCCCATTGCCTATCATAGGCACTCTTACATCAGTGCTTTCAAAATAACATGTGCATGCTCATATATGAGGATATTCCCTCATTCAGGAATGGGAAATAATACATTAAAGTGCATCTTGTTACAAGATCCAACATACGTTAGAAATTAATGTATCTATTAACTATCATCAAAATGGTGTAGCCATATGTTTCTTTCAGTTGGAACAGAGGTCCAAAACATACAAAAACAGGCAAGCAGGCGTGGAAGTGTATCGCTGTTTGTAATTATTTGTTTAGGGGGCCAACACCATTTTATAAAGTAGAGTGGAAGGTAAGTACCTGAAAATAAGATATCAAGAGTCTTTTGATATCCTTTTATACCCAGTCATGATAGCATCGCCTGTTAATCTGTGGAATGTTCCAAACAGGTGTTTCCTGAACTTCCCAGTCTTTTTTTTGCCGTGTTGGAACGTCTTGTTTGGAACATGTTGCAGGCATCAAATTTGGAATTAGCGTATATTTACAAAAATCAATAAAGTTGATAAGGTAAAACATTAAATATCTTTTTTTTGTACTGTTTTCAATTAAATATATGTCAAAAGAGAATTTACAAATCACTGCTTTCTGCTTTTATGTGCATTTTACATACTGTCCCAACTTTTTTGGAATTGGGGTTTGTACATATTTAACGTACATGTATTTGAAATATTGCCCAACTTTGACAAAATAATGTTTGCATTTATTAAATATATTCTGTCAGTAGATTTTAAGCAAAATCTTATATTGGGAATGTCTTTTTATGGAATTTATGGCCTGTCAAAAAAAATTTAATAAAATCTCGTAGGCTGGCAAATAAAAATAAAAAACTAGCTGTTTGGCAACTTATATACAGATCCTTTCCAAAAAATTAGAATATCATGGAAAAGTTTTTTTTTTTCCATAATTCCATTCAAAAAGTGAAACTTTCATAGATTATAGATTCATTACACACAAAGTGAAATATTTCTAGCCTTTATTTGTTTCATTTTTCATAATTTTGGCTTACAGCTCCAGAAAACCACCAAAACAGTATTTCAAGAAATTAGAATAGTGTGTCGAAAATCAGCATTTACTTCAGTTATTTCAGAGAATGAGTGGAGTGGCTTGATTCGAGGAATCCGACAGTTGTAGCCCATGTCCCGGATACGTCTGTACGTGGTGGTTTTTGAAGCACTGACTCCAGCCTCAGTCCACTCCCTCTGCATCTCCGCCAAATTTTGGAATCGTCTTTGCTTGACAATCCGCTGAAGCCTACGGTCATCTCTTTTGCTTGTGCACCTTCTCCTGCCACATTTTTCCCTTCCACTAAACTTTCTATTGATATGCTTGGACACTGCACTCTGTGAACAGCCAGCCTCCTTAGCGATGACCTTTTGTGGCTTACCCATCTTCTGGAGAGTGTCAATGATGGTCTTCTGGCCAATTGTCAAGTCTGCAGTCTTCCCCATACTGAACCAAACTGAAATAAACTTTGCAGGTGTTTTGAGTAAATTAGATGATAGTGTGACACTCAGTCTAAAACATTCATTCTCTGAAATAACTGAAGTAAATGCTGATTTTCGACACACTATTCTAATTTCTTGAAATACTGTTTTGGGGGTTTTCTGGAGCTGTAAGCCAAAATTATGAAAAACGAAACAAATAAAGGCTAGAAATATTTCACTTTGTGTGTAATGAATCTATAATCTATGAAAGTTTCACTTTTTGAATGGAATTATGGAAAAAAAAAAAACTTTTCCATGATATTCTAATTTTTTGGAAAGGATCTGTATAATATAGAAATATAGCATATACTATTACGTGGTACCTTAAGGAATAAAATCTCACAGCGAAGAATGTTCAGTCTTCACTTGTCTTAATGGTTTAACTGCTGAAGAGATTCATTGAGTAAAAAAAACTCACCTGTAGGCTCGTGTATCTTACTGACTGTTCGGCTCTTGACTTGATCAGTGAAATCAGTCTGGTAATAAACCTTACCGTAACAGAGTTGGTCTTTTAGCTAGAGAGATGGCTTGTAATGAGTTTGCATAACTTTCACTCCCTTTAAAAATGATAAAATAAGGTATCCAAGTACGGTATTTTACAGTTTCATATTGTGGGTTAGTGTGTATGTAAATAAAGGTGGAACAAGCCTAATTTTATTTGTTTTAATTTTCAAGGTGTAATGCAAAAAAAAAAAACATACACATTTTTAAAGGGGGTGGTGACTTTCTATACCCTCTACATAAATTATCACAGAGACGTATATCTGACATTAACTTTTTCATGCATGGAGTACGCTACAGTGGACAGGCTTTTCAAAGTCTATTTTAACATAGTCACAAACATCTCCAGAAAATATCAGAGCAGATTCATTGCACTTTTGCCTAAATGTTCATATGCTCCATCTTGTTACATTTTATTGGCTTTTCTAGTTTTGATACAGTGAAGGTCAAAATGGCATGTGAAGTCGGAAACAAACAAACAAACTCCCTCTGGTGTAGCTGTGAAAACCTTATATTCCTAGACAACAGAGCATGTTAAAAAATGTATTCTTATTAGGGAAGATGCAAGGAGCAGAATTAGCTATATTTGTAACAAAAGATTACTGTAGTTCTTGTATTGTATACAAAAAACCTTCTGTCCACTGAAGTGGACATCATGCATTGAGAGTTGGAATCTGCATGTGTGGTCTATGTTTTCAAGTGGCCATTTGGGGCACATTTCTGTGACCTAGGTGGGTGAAACACATGCAGAAAAATGTTTTGTTTTGTAGTAATTCATGCATGAAAGGGTTAAAGGCTTTAGTGGCTCATTGAATCATGTTTCTTGCTCATGACGTACAGTACTTTGCCAGGAGAACTGAAGTGTTCTGTGATTGGTAGTTGCAACATGCATGCAATCAGCACAATTTGCACATTCTTTTTTTTCAAAATTAGATTAATGCTCTTTCAACATCCTTCTGAAATCAGTACTTTAAAACAAGCCTTAAAGGGATAGTTCGAAATTTTGGACATAATGTCTCAATTACGACTTACCCATGATGTAGTTGATTGATGGAAACCATTTTCGGCTAATTCCATGCTGTCCCTTCTTTTGGTCAGACACACGTTGCTAATGCTAGCGCAACTCTAAGGTAACCGGTAGCATCCACTCAGCACAAACTAAAGGATTCAACGATAGTTTGACTTCAAAAATGATGGTATAAACACTCAAAATAACCCCGATAGACTGTCGTCATTTTTTATTTGCTTTGGGTGCACTGTGGAGTGTTTGAGTGCGTTCGGAAGTGGATGCTACTGGTTACCTTAGAGTTGCGCTAGCATTTGCAACGTGTATGTCCAAAAGAAGGGACAGCATGGAATTAGCGGAAAATGGTTTCCATCAATCAACTACATCATGGGTAAGTCGTAATTGAGATATTATGTCCAAAATTCCGAACTATCCCTTTAAGAGCCATCTATGGCAAGTCTGAGTCAAGTCACAAGTCATCCATCTTTAAGTCAGTCAAGTCTCAAGTAATAATTTTTTGTCATGTCCTCAAATTTGTAATTTGAGTTGCATTTGAATCCAAGTGGTGTTACTCGAGTCCCCAACTCTGTCGAAACGGAGTAGTAAAGCTTTACGGTACACATAGTTTGTGTCATAGAGGGTGCAGTCATTTCCATTTTGTTACTACCACCTCAATGACAGCATACCTCTTACCTCGAAATTGGCTAAGAGAGGAGCTTCTCTTGTCAATTATGTTCTCAGCAAGAGGCCATAACAGGGCCTACAGAGGACTACATGGCTCAAATGTCTTAAAATTTATATTGGAAAGAGAGCAGATTAATACTATTTTTCAACAGATAAAATCTATCACAATTTTGGGACCAGCCAAAAAAACTTACATTATATAACCATTTATTTTCTGAAAGGAGAATCAACCTCAGTAAGCGATCGAAATATTTTTATTCCACCATGAATGTTGGCCGGTTCATAATAAGCCTCAGTGGAGCGAAAGTTGTACTGGGTCCAGCAACTAGAGGCAGAAGTGATCATAATGTCAATAATGTTTCAGCATGCATGCACAGAAATTTGACATAACCAGGCGGAAGTGAAACGCTTCCTCATCCACATTTGCTCTCACAGGGAGTAAAAGCAAGCCTGGGCTCCAGATAAAACAACTCTGTGCTTCTAAGTGCAATAAATAGCTGACCCAGGGAAGGTTGATATGCTGGACTTTTGCCAGTAGGCCTACTTCCTTAAGAATAAGAGACCAAACAAACATTGTTGAATGGCAGAACTGGGCTTGTAACCTAAAGGTTAACCAAGTAGGTCACTGCTGTTGTACCCTTGAGCAAGGTACTTTTTGCTTCAGTATATACAGGGGGTGGACAAAATATCAAAAACACTTGTGAAAAATGGCTTTAACTTTGAAGCATCTAAACCACAATTACAAAAGCATCTACACAGGTGATTCCTATTCATTTGAATGCTAATTAGCAGCATGTGTCTGTCTGCTTAAAAGAGGCCTAACCAGCAGCACTGTGCTTGGTAAGTCAAAGCAAGATGAGGATACTAACAGAGTTCCAAAGGGGCCAAATTGGTGCCCGAATTGCAGGTGCGTGGGTCACAAAAACGGCAAAATTACTTAATGTGAAACTGCAATCGCTTTTCTAAGCCCTTTTTTACAGCTTCAATTTGAACTTGGAGCTGTGGGTAGGTGTGGTTATATGACGATGATGCCACAAGGTCATATTATGAATATTCATATGATCAATGAGTGAAACGGTGTGTCTTGATGAACTGACTCAGCCCCCTTCCTGCTCTCTGCCACGGAGCTCTCTGCTCACCTTACTAGCCGAGACTCCACCTATTGTTATGCTAAGGATTTTGGGATGTCACAAATCCCCGGAAATGCAGTACAGAAACTCAGACGACACCCACTTCGACGGAATATGAGATTTTCGGATAAAAACTGTTGTGTGTGATCATAGTCTAACCAAAAACATCGGTTTTCAACGCGAAAAGTTGGTTTTTGACTGCAGCATCACTTTAAGGTGGCAAGAGGAACAGTGTCAAAAATTATGACAACATATACCCAACACCAAAAAACAGCATCAGCAAAAAAAGAACTGTGGCCGCAAGTCAAAGCTCCAACAAAGACACTTGGTAGGATAGTTGCTAATAACCACAGAAATGATGTCCCTATACCCTATAACAGTGGTTCTCAACCTCGGTCCTGGAGTACCCCTGTGTATGCTGGTTTATGTTCCAACCACAATTGCAATCTCACAATTTTAACAAGATGTCATTTTTCTTAATTTGGTGTGTTTTATGTTTAGAGGGATTATTTACCCTGTTAAGCCACATTATGTCAGAAGTAGCTATGCATGCCATGAAGAATAAAATTCCCATGTTTCCATTGTGCCTATTGCAAATAATTACATAAAAAGAGGTACAAAATTTTTTTTAACTGATCAAATTAAAGACTGAGGTCAATCAATAGGCTCCTAATTGGGTAGTTGAACACATTGTTTAAGTGTCTTCATAATTTTTTCCTTAAACGTATTAACAAAATGCAGGTTTGGCTCATTGTCTGCTTTGTCTTTTCTTCATTATTTACCAAATGGGCCATGTGTCCACAATTTCACCAATTAGGAGCCTATTGGTTCACTGCAATTTGATCAGTTAAAACAACTTTTTTACCCCTCTTTTTGTAATCATTTGCAATATAGCACAATGTGAATATTTGACTTTTATTCTTCATGACTTGCCCAGCTATTGCTAACATAATGTGGCTTCAGAGGGTAAACAATCCCTCTAAACATGAAAAACACCTAGTTACCAAACATTAAGAGCTTGTTAAAATTCTGGGATTGCAATTGTGGTTGGAACAAAAACAAGCATACACAGGGGTACTCCAGGACTGAGGATGAGAACCACTGCCCTATAAAGAATGGTTCCAAGAACACGAGGATGATGTCAAATTCTTTCCATGGCCTGCACAATCGCCAGATCTAAACATAATTGTACCTTTATGGGAAGTTCTGGAGCGCAGAGTGCAAACTAGATTACCACCTCCTTCATCCCTCAAAGAACTGGAGACTGTCCTTCTTGAACAATGGGCCAATATCCCACTACACACAGTTCAGAATTTATATGACAGCATTCCTAGAAGGATTGAAATGGTTTTGTAGGCAAAGGGTGGGCCTACTCGTTATTAGTTACTAGCACCACCCAGCACACGACTTGTTTAACCTGTTGCCCTCTGGTAGGCGCTACAGGTCCATCCAGGCTTGGACTACCAGACTCAAGAACAGTTTCTTCCCCTGGGCCATAAGAACACTAAACACCAACAAACAGTGAATTTAGTATTAAATCTAAAGGGATGTGTGAAATCTGGGATGTTTGTCGGGTTGCAATAGTAAATTTCAACCCCCAGTCATCATTTTCAGTCCAAATATCTGCAGCATTTCAATATGTGTCACACTTGCTGACACCTCACTAGACACTGTTGCCGATAAACGTGCCACCAGGACCTCTGGCAAGTTCACCACTACAGCCTGTTCACATGCTCACTGCGAACAGGCAAGGCTCGCCATTACCTGCAACTACATGGAAAGATTGTGTACAGTTTCAGGGCAAAGCCTATTGCTATCACTTCAGAATACTAAGGAGCAACATACGGTTTTGCACTGAAATGCTGGAGTACCCTGGACACTTTGGACATTTACACGTGTTTGGCAGGGTATAAAAGTGGAGCATGCATTTCACGCAATAATTAACATGCAAACCACATTTTATTGGGACCAAACTGTGCTCCACATAATGTTCTGGAGCTGATAATTGGTGCGAAGTCCCGCCTACTCGCGAGATCACAGCTTGTGGATAAGACAGAGGAAAGATTTCACACCACACCCGTGCTTCAAGCTTTTGGGAGCTTCTATTATTACTGAAGTTCTGAAAGATTAACATGACACACATACACAGAATTCAATTCAACAGTTTAATAAAACACACGGTGCATGTTGCAGTAAGATAGAATAGAATTTTTTGTCTCGCCACTGTTCAGTGTTTTTTCTCCCCTACCGGGGAGTTTTTTACCTCGTTTTGCTGGTTGGGGGCTAAGGCCTGGTTTTTTGCTCAATTTTCCTTCTGTTTCCCTGTGCAGCGTCTTTGTGACAGTTCTCTGTAAAAAGCGCTATACAAATAAGATTGAATTGAATTGAATTGAATCTAATGCATATCAACAATGTATGAACAACATGGAAAATGTAGGCCTACCATGTCACGTTAAAAATATTCACTTTGCAGTGTTCGTTCACTATATACCTAACTGTACCATGGACTGTGGGTTATTATTGTATAAGCATATTGGAATATGTTGGTCAGAGAACAGTTGATGTTGATAATGATTGAAAGATTTGTCTGTTAAATATATATGCACATACCCAAAGCATAGATCAAGCAATCTCAATAAACATGTTATTCTCATTAAAAGTAGATTTTTATTTTATGCTGCACTAAACTACAAACAAAATAGCAAAGCCTGGTGGCACAAAAACAAATTTTCCCTATGAATGTGTTGTTATACTTGCTTTTCACATTTTAATAAGCTTTTTTATTTTTATTTTTAATTTTCATTGTCATACAACCATTTGCGTTTCTACACTAAAGCTGCTGCACCACCTTGTGGTGAGTCAGCAGCATTACACCAATTACAGGACATGACGTGTTCTCCAGAAGAAAGTACCCATGGCCATTTTCACAATGCTGCTGGAACTAGTGCTTGCCAGTGCTTTATGATTTTCCATAGCCATTTCCGGGCTTCAAGACTGCTTCAGTGACAACATTTCAGTGCCTCACGCCCATGTTTCTGGCCCTTATCATCCCCTTGCTCCTCACCTGGCAAGCCAGGTGTGGTCATTTTCAATGGCAAGGATATATCACTTAGCTTATTCTCAAAATACAGAAGATAGTGATCATCGGTAACAACCAAGCAGAGTCATAAATCTGAGTTTTTGTCATAAGGCTTTAGGCACTTTTGGATGACCTTCCTGCCCTGACTATGGAAATGCAGCTATTGATTTCTGCTTGAATGGTTTTCAATTGAATCCAGACAGCGCATGGAAATGAATGATACATACACATATACATACAGTTTCATGGTTGCAGGATAAAGAGATTTACTGGGGTTGTAATCCAGCCTTAGGCGGAGACAAGTGCAGTTAACTTAATCCAGTGCGATATATTGCAGACTACTCGGATAAGAACCAAGGCTGGATTTAAAAAAACATTTAAATTAATTAAAACTGTTTTGATTATCACGGTTTAATATGAGTAGTGGTTTTTGAGCCGTGAGAAAAGTCAGTTCGGAAAAGCATCTGGTAAATGCTTAAATTGAAAAACAAAATTGTTTCGCTGGTTTTTTTACCATTGACAGTCATTTTCTTTTACAAACAGCCTCTATGTTCCCATCAAAGAAAAAATACTAAATTAGCATCAAAATCCATGTGAACAAATTTAATTTAAGGAGATGTCTTCTTATGGGATTAGTATATTCTAAGGACCTCTGAGTTTGACTGAAAAAGTCATTCAGGCTGGAATTTTTTTACTCTTCTGATCTGTAAAAATTAAGGACATGGACAATACGGGATTAAAATGATAGGAATAATAGATAATAATTACATTTACAGGACATCCTGGGGTAAAACTAGTACTGTGAAAATAGGGCTTATAATGGAGCAAGCGAGTCATTTCAGTTCCGATTTCACAGAGCATGAATAAAACTCAATCAAAAGTCTCACAAACCAAATATCCAATATAATTTCAGACTATGCAACGATAGTGCTTAATTTTGCCCATTTTCGCCAGCAATTTGAAATGGTGTACCTGAGGCCGTGGTCTCATATAAACACCCTAGGGAATTAAATGTGCACCAGCAGTGTTAGATTTACACCAGCATTTTTTATGTGTTGGTGTCCAAAAATCTATCCAAATTTGTAATTGTACATCACAGTAATTCAGGTGATATCACTTTTTTTACTGTCCATTTGAAGCATCTGACATCCTATGAGGAGGCAATTAGAGGGATGATAGTTAGATAATCGATTTCTTATTCTGTTTAATTTCTGAGGCAAAAATGTATCCACGGCAGTCCATGCTATCTGCAACCCGAGCGCGATTCTGCTCTGTTTAACCCTATTAACTTTGGCCCACCAGAGGCAATTTCCACCTAGTTTCTACTAGTCGTATATTATAATATTGTATTATTATATTATGTGTCAATATCTCAAGAAAAATATTCACTGCACATCCATGGTTTAAAGTTTGAATTGAAGAAGAGGCTGTATCATTCAGAAATGTGCAACAGAATTGTCACGTCCTAGTCTAGTTCTTCCGTTCATATGTATTTTCGATCTTCCGTGTTTTCCCTTTCTCCCTCCATTTTGTGTCTCCGCTTCCCCGCACCTGAATTGTGTTTTCTCATTCGTTTCATCTCACCTGTTCCTTGTTGTTTCTTCGTTAGTCTGGCTTATAGTCTCCTCTGTTTCTGTGTTCTGTGCCTGATCGTCTTGTGCCTTGCGCTTGCGTCTCATTACTGGTCCAGCGATTTATTCCTGCCTGCTCTTTGTTCTTGTGTCCAGTCCTGTTTACCCATCCAGGTCCTGTTCTCCTGCCTGTCCAGCCCTGCTCCAGTCCTCCTGCCCACCTGCACTTCCCCGTCCTAGCCCTGCTCCTGCCCTTCGCTCTCCTGATCCCCTGCTCTGACGGATTTTCTGACCCCTGCCTGTTCCAGGACTTCACTTTTGCTCATCCTGCATTGCCCTGTTCTCTGGACGTTGACCCCTGCCTGGAACTGACCACGAGCCTGCCTTACCTGTATTGTTCTGTTTGCAGATTTTGACCCTTTTCTGTCGACTACGAAAACAGCATATTCCTACTACTTTTGGTGTCTGCAAGTGGTTCCAATCAGTTCTCGTAACACAGAATACATTTATGTCAGAATCGTCACATACAGTATATACATAATATGCATAAAATACTTAGCCTAATGTTTTTAAAAACGTTTAAAAAAACATACAAAAGTATGCGTGTTTTTACATAACAACAGCAACATATTACAGCCGTAAGTGTGATAGGTGTAAAATGTAACAAGATAAACTCTTCACGGTTAATCAGATTGTTGTGGCTTCATAACCATAGGATATTTGGTTTCATAAACATATTTATACGAGAGATTTTTTAGAAAGAAATTAGGTGTCTACTAAACCAAAAGTACATTGGGTATTGTACATAGTACAGTAAGCAAGGGAAAACACCAAAAACATTTAAAAAATATATTGTTTCTATATCTGAACATGATTTGCTTAGCGTGTATAAACAGCGCATTTTATGCATTTTATAGTTTGTGGCTGTGGCAAGACAATGATCATAAGGGCTTTGGGCTATTTTATTGCCCTGCAGTGTAACTGGAGAGGCTGAGGTTTTCGCAAGCGGTGACCCATTTAACCCCTTTGCGCAGATCCCAAATTTGGTCAATTCTCACCTATTTAAGGCTTTATAACTCCAGGTGTGAGCATTACAGAAACATGGTAAATGGCTTAAATGAAACAAGACCGTTGTACCATTGTACCAACTTAACTTAGTTTATTTTCATAATATAGGTCAAAATAAAGTGCCACAAATGCAAAGAAACTTTGGAAAAATGCAAAAGAAAATAAAAATAATTGCAATAAAATACTGAGAGCTACATATGTGAAACAGGTAAAACTATACATTTCCTGGATCATAAACTGTACCCACAAGTGTGCAAAATCTGAGGGTGATGCAGAACACCTAAAGATCTATGATGCAAAATATAGGCAGTGTACCCTGTTGTCCCTTAGTGTCTGCAAATGTATTTAAAATGGCTAAATTGTGCACTGTTGTAAATCATAAAATAATTATGTATTTAACTTTGAATCAACTGTTTTGGCTCATAAAACTCACATTGCATCATTTTCAAGTGGGAATCACTATCATATTTTTATAGGCCAATTTGGAGGTTTCTTCCGGGCATGGGTTCCCTCGGCAGATTCCCAATGCTTTTTTCCCATAGGGATTTTGAGGTTGTGCTGAATATAAGGTCTGTAGTTAATATATAATAATATATAATATATAATAAAATATTTTCACGTTTTGTAAATCAAGATAATCCCCATGAACCATACACGCAATTAATATAAGTAGAAATATAACATTATGCTAAATTGAACTACATTACTACAGCAATCGGTCGCATTCCGCCAACGTCACTAACAAACTCAACTAGGCCCCATGCAGGGAATGCTTTGTAGTCTATTTTCTGCCTCCTGGAGCAAAGCAAAATCCAGAGCTGCCAAGACTGTTTATATACATACGCAATTCAGGCTTGTCCTTTCTGATGTCACAGGTTGCATTTTTTTGGGGTTGTTTTAAAAAAATCTGGGCGCTATTATTATTCAAAGACATTACTAGCTTATCAATTTAGATATTCATTTAGCTATTCCACCCCCTCCCGTCCACAATCGCCCTACTCCCCGTTTGTTTGGGCGTGTTTTTGACGGGGAGGTTGATTAACTGTCTCCCGAGTCTGATTTGGCAATGCTGGGTTAGCTAGCTAGCAAGCTAACGATAGCTCATGGCAAGTAGTTTTTACATCTAGCTACCAAGCTAACGATACCGCATGGGAAGTCATTTTGACATTTAGCTAGCAAGCTAACGATAGCTCATGGCAAGTCATTTTAACATTTAGCTAGCAAACGATAGCTTATGGCAAGCCGGTTTCATTTAACAGTTGTTCGACTTCCATAGCTAACTTAAATTAGTCCGAACTAGCTATCCTAGCTGGCTGGCCATATGAGTTAAGCTAGCTAGCTACCGCGATTGCCTAGCTACTAGCCAGCTGCTCCAACTAGCTAAGTGCAGCTAGTTTAACTAGAGCGTGTTTTTTGGCTTACAAAATAAAACGTAGCCAAATACGGCAGCAAGCTAGCTAGGCAATTGTGGTAGTTAGCTAAGTCATATATGGCCAGCTAGCTAGGAAAATAGGCAGCTAATTGGGACTAATAAGGTAGCTAGCTATGGAAGTTGAATACATGTTAAAATTGCTTGCCATACTAGCTTGCTGGCTAGCAAGCTACGAAGACCGTAGTTTTAAATAGTAGCCTATTCATTCATATTCTTGAATTTCATATAAAACAAGTTGATGTGGAAAAGTTTGAAAGGAGCACCGACACAACTAGCTGGCTAGCTACACTTGAGAGCAGCCAAGGATCTGCTAAGGTAATGACATGTAGGCCTATTTATTCTGACAAGTTGTAGTTTGAATATAGAAACTTGTTAGCAACATACTTTAAAAACCATATAAAAGCCTAAGAATTTATGGTTAATATGTGTAATTTATGTCGTAGAAAAAAACGTGAAAACTCTCTCTTTGGCTTATATTAACCAGAGACCTTATATTCAGCAGAAATCTGAAAACCCTATGGGGAGAAAGCATTGGAAATCTGGCGAGGGAACCCATGACTCAAAAATGCTAAATCACTTCCGGGTTTTAGGACTACAAACCGTAGCACTCTATTCTTTTGTATGCTAACAAGTTTCCCTCCTTTCACCCATCGATATGGTGTGTGCTAGTTATTATTTCAGACCGGATTAAGTTCACTCTTATCTGGCTCGTGTTGCTCACTTGTTTATGCATTGCAAGCCAGCATTGCTGTGCAGGCATAGCGCATTTATTTTACCCTTTTATTGCATGTTCCTGACCGAGTTACGTTAACTCTGACTTAGCCTAGCGCCTTGCTAACGAGCCTACGCAATTATAATTACATTGCTCCGAATTGTTGCCGATGGCGTTTTAGAACTTTTTTCTTCTTGTTGAAGTTACGTTCACTCTAACTTCACCAGCCTACTTAAGTGAAGCCATTATGCTGGGTGTTCACCTTTGCTCTCAATGTATGGCCCCCCTCCAAACAGAGGATGGGCATGATTTATACCCTTCGTGCCTGGGTGTCAGCCACCTTAAAGAGGCTCTCTCTAACCCATGTACAAACTGCAGTTTCATTCCTATGTCGCTGAGAAACTCACGCCTGGCGGCTGTGGATCCTACACATGCTGGAGATGCACTCCCCCCTTCTGGCACTGTGACCCAGCCTAAGGCCCAGAAGCGTCCGGCTACAGTGGCTGAAGTGGCTTCAACTAAGAAAGCTAAGCCGAGAACTAAACACCTATCAGCAACAGTGGAGCGGTTATCTGCAGAAATGGCGGAGATGAAAGCACTGCTTATGAACCTGCAGCCTCAACACTCAGAACCTAGTGCTGAGCTGGAGCCTGATGTTGTATGGTCTTCGCCCCATGAGTGGGCGTGCGGGGAGGATGCGGTTTAAAACATGCAGATTAAAACGTATAAAACAACTATGGTTTAATAATAGCGCAATATTTATATTTCACAAATAGACCTACATACGTATAATTGATCATACAGTTTAAATCTTCCATTTACACCACAAATAGGCTAACCACTCAGAACGCATCCTCTCTCTCCACATTCTTTTCAGAAGCAGAACGATCATCAATGATAGAAAGCAATTGATGAAAATCAATATTTTCTATCCAGTTCACGCTCAGAAGAGAATGCACTGCTTCTTCATTGTGGGTAGTGAGACCAAACACTTTTGAAACACATTTCTCAGTCGCAAACTATAGAAATGATCCCTGAAAGTATAGTCTTAACTTTCTTCTGCTGCTCGCCGGGTCCCTTTAAAGTAGCAACTGGTTCCATCCATGGTTGCTCTGCACAATGCATTTCGGCTCACCAAACTGCAATACAGCAGTGCGCCACACGATTTTGGTTTGGGCGCTAGCCCAATTATACATCCTCTGTCCTGGGACCTTTATTGTCCCACCGCATTAAGTCCCTTAATGCCAGCCCAATCCACATTAAAAAAAAATTGCAGTTATGCTGCCCCATCTTTCTCAGAATATTATAGATCCCATGAAGAACAAGGGTTGCGTCCCAATATTCTTCACTCCCCACCTCCTTTCCTCCACTCCCCCACTACCACTCCTCTCCTACCCAGAAGTATGCAAAACTGCCTGAACGTTTTGAGTACAAGTAGTTGCATGTACAGTGCCCCAGCTTAAGGGCCGGAAGCGTCGGGCTACAGTGGCTGAAATGGCGCAGATGAAAGCACTGCTTATGAACCTGCAGCCTCAACACTCAGAACCTAGTGCTGAGCTGGAGCCTGATGTTGTATGGTCTTCGCCCCATGAGTGGGAGCGCAGGGAGGATGCGGTTGATATGACACCCAAAAGTGAGCTGAGGTGCATTTTGTTTCCACTGATACTGCTTGAGATGTTTCTACAACTTAATCTACAACTTAACGTCCGCCTGACATGGATCCAGGGGGTCGAGGAGGGAGGCGGCAGCACCGGTACGGGCCACCCGGCGGGACAGGGGGCCGAGGGCGCAGCTACGGAGGGCGCCCCTGGACCAGCAACCGCAGGGGGGGCAGGTCGTGCTGCAGGCCCGAACCCAACTCGACCCCAGACGAGAGTGACAGGTTTGACCCGTCTGGAGTTTAGCAGGGCAGTGCTACAGAGAGGTATGGGCTTCGTGCCAGCTGACCTCAACTGCCTGGTAAAGGTTCCGGGCCAAGGGGACATTTTTGAGGTAAGCTTTAAGAACCCTAATGTCCTCGAGAGGTTCTGGAACCTCTACAGAGAGGGGAAGGACAGGCGTCCCCTCAACAACTTTGCGGTCGAGCCCCTGTCCGACACGGAGAACAAAGTGGTCACTGTACAGTTTTACAATGAGACTGTGCAGGACCACGATGTTTCGACATGGTTGGGCAGGTATGGCGATGTTAAATCCGACGTCAGGAGGGTCCTTGATGAGGATGGAGTGTGGACCGGGGCCAGGAAGTGGCTGGTCCAACTTAAACCCGACCCCTCAGTAGTGGGGGGGGTATGTCATATCCCCAGCATCATCACGCTGGGGAGGGATAGGGGTGTGGTGTTTTACAACGGCATGCCCAAGCTGTGCAGGAACTGCGGTGAGTTAGGTCACTTAGCCGCAGCCTGCACAGTGGTCAAGTGCAAGACCTGCGGAGGCGAGCACGAGACCAGGGCGTGCCGGGACCCAAAGCCCTGTAATCTCTGCGGAGCGAGTGGGCATTTCTATAGAGATTGCCCACTCTCGTACGCGAACAGGGCTAGGAACACCGCACCTCCTCCACCATCTACTGCCCCCCCCCGCCCACCTACCCCTACCCCTACCCCAGCACCCAGAACCAGAACGCCAACCACAACCCCTCCCCCACAGCCTGCAACAATCATTCCCACACAAGACACCGCAGAAGCCCCCCCAAGCACCATTGATACCGGTTCTCCCCTACGCACAGTCCCCTCTGAAGATACATTACCCACACAGACAGTCACTACAGTGAAAGAGGAGCCTGACTCCGACACCCCCATCGTGGTGGAGGAGTCGGACTCCTCTAGCGCAGACACAGATTTAGAAACAATTACAAACTGGCATGTGGCAAATAGGAAACGGAAAGGGAAACACAACAAAACTAATAGAACAGAACCACCCGGTCAGCCCCCAAACCCAGCAATAGTTCGCCACACAAAATTACCAACCCATAAAATACAACAGAAAAATGTCAACACTCGGAACATAAGCCCACCGATAGTCAGGCCAGAACCTCCTCCTCGCCCTAGTAAGCCATCTTCACCACCACTATTACATCAAAAAGAAACCCTCTCACGACCCATCACTTTTCATAACAGGGCCAATAATGACCGGCCACCTCCTGGCCCCGATCCCGCACCCAACAAGAGCACTCAGCAGCTCTCCTCTCAAGGGCCCTCCGAAGCAAAGGGGGACCCTGGGGCAAAACCATCACGTCCCACCTCTCCGGAACGGAACCTGCCAGGCAGTAAGGAGGGGAGACTTGTGGGCGGACCGAGTCAGGGGGTGAGTAGGCGCCTTCATAACCCGGACACAGTTATGGACCGCCTCAACAAAATCTGTCAAGACATTGCAAAAAATAATACCGGATCATATGACACAGCTAAGCAATAAACATTATCATGACACTCACACTCACCACCTCAAACACCCGTAGTATCAAGGACCCCAGCAAACGCCACTCAGTCTTCTCCACTCTGCAGCAAACCCCCTCGGATGTCATCCTTCTTCAGGAGTGCGGAATCCCCTTCCGCACTATGGATGACACTCTGAGGGAGGAGTGGAGAATGGGGGACTCTCTCTGGTCCGGCTCGAACGTCGCTCGAGCCGATGGGGTCGGCACATTGACCAAAAATCCTTTTGTAAAAATCACGGGCAATAACATCTTGGAAAGTGGGCGAATCCTCGTCACAGACATATGTGTCGGGGGTTCCCCACTTAGATTGGTCAATGTGTACGGCCCAACCAGCGTAGCCGAGAGGGTCTCCCTCTTTTCAAAATTAAGAACCATCATACATTGCAATATGCCGGTTGTCGTGGGGGGGGATTTCAACTGTGCCCTCAGGGATGAAGACCGCAGCAGACCAAGGAAAGATCGGTCGAGCGACGAGCTGCGGTCTATCATAGAGGATTTCTCCCTCCACGACGCCGGGGGCGCCTCTCCCCCACAACATACATGGGTGAGCTCCTCGGGTGTCTCCTCTTCCCGCATTGATATGTTCCTGCTCTCCCCAGGCCTGAGAGTGCACGCCTATTCCATCCGGGCAGTGCACTACTCGGACCACCACATGGTGACCGTGTCCCTGGTCTGGGAGAAGGCCATAACCATCGGCAGGGGTCTCTGGAGAATGAATACCAGCCATCTCCAGGACCCCAAAGTGTGCCTCTCCTTCTCGAGGCGGTACCTGGAGTGGGTGAGTCTAAAACATCTTTTTGACTCCCCGATAGAGTGGTGGGAGATGGTGAAGGAGCGGGTGCAGGGCTACTTCCGGGCAGTCGGGCGGAGGAAGGCAAAGGAAAGGAGGGCGGCTTTTGACCACGCTAATGCTGCCCTCCAGAGACTGAGCCTCCTCCAGACCCGAGGCCTGGAGGTAAGCAGCGAGGTTGCACTCGCTAAACAGAGCCTCTCCGCCCTCTATCGGGAGGAGCGGAAAAAATACACCTTCCGCTCCAAACTCCAGGGCCTTGAGGAGGATGAGAAGTGCACGAGGTACTTCTTCCGCAGGGCACGGTCAAAAGCAAACAACATCTCTTCCCTCTATAATAGCAGAGGGGTGGTGGTGTCTGAAGAGGCTGAGGTCCGGGAGGTGGCCAGGGAGTTCTATGCGGGTCTATACAGCATAAGGCCCGCAGATGGGGCTCTCATGGACACCTTCCTAGACTGCCTGGACAGACGCCTGGGGGATGAGAGCAGGGAACCAGAGTTGAGCGCCGAGGAGCTCACCCGGGCCGTGCGCTCCCTTAATCAACATAAAGCTCCTGGTCCTGACGGGATCCCGGCCGAATTTTATCAGGCATTTTGGGATCTCCTGAAGGAGGACGTGGCGGAAGTCTTCAGGGCGGCGTACAGGGAGGGACGGTTGGGGGCTTCACTGAGGCAGAGTGCGGTTGCTCTTGTCCCTAAGAAGGGGGACCTGAAGGACCTCCGGCACTGGCGGCCGATTAACCTCCTCTCAGCTGACTATAAGATCATGGCGAAGGCGCTGATGAGGAGGTTCCAACACCTGATGACATCGGTGGTCGGCCCTGACCAAACGTGCAGCATACCAGGGAGGTCCATAAATGACAACCTGCTCCTCGTGAGGGATGTCATAATCCACTCCGGGGAGCGCGGGTCCCCCTTGGGCCTTCTCAGCTTAGACCAGGAGAAGGCCTTTGACAGGGTAAGTCATGTGTGCTTGGAGAGGGTGCTAGAGAGGTTTAATTTTCCTAGCTCCCTCCTGCGCTGGACCAAAATGTGCTTGACTGACATCTCGGGGAGGGTGGTTGTGAACAAGCAGCCATCCGCCCCGTTTGCCATTAGGTCTGGCGTCAGGCAGGGATGCCCCCTAGCATCCCTCCTGTACGTCATCTACCTCGAGCCGTTCCTTCAGGCCATCAGGGGCAACCCGGGCATCGCTGGGTATCCACTGCCCGGGGCCCAGGGGGAGCGGCTTAGGGTGATGGCGTACATGGACGACATCACCATCGTCGGCACAGATAGTCATTCCATCACCGTTGCCAACAAGGTGCTGGATGACTTCTGTGCAGCCACTGGCGCCCTAGTCAATAGGGACAAGAGTGAGCTGTTTCTGTCTCGTCATTGGAGGGAGCCACTAACCATTGCTTTCCCTGTACGCAGAGATAAGATCAAGCTCCTGGGGGTGACCTTCCAGTCAGACGGAGAAGGAAGGCTGAGCTGGGAGGAAACCCTCCGCCACGTTCAGGTTAAACTCCAGAGCTGGGGCGTGCGGCCTCTGACTCAGACGGGTAAGATCCTGGTCCTGAAGGCAATAGTCCTTCCCATTTGTCTCTACTTGGGGAGGGTGTTTCCCCCAGACAAGGCCACTAGTAAACTTCTTACTAGAATGGCCTTTCGCTTTGTCTGGGGGAGCACCATGGAAAAATTGAAAAGAGCTACCCTCCTCAAGGAAGAGCAGAATGGGGGCAGGGGGGTTCCAGACATTGTTACCATCGTGTTGGTGCAGGGTCTGGCCGCACTGGTCCAGAATACTCGGAAGGTAGAGAAGGCCTCTGGTGCCTTTGCTAGGTACTATGCCACTCCCTTCCTGAGGACGATGGGCCTGTGTGCGCTGGACCTCACCATACCGTACAGCTGGGACCCCCCCATATGTATATCGAGCCCTGAGGGACTTTGCTTTTGGGGCAGGATTGCCCAGGGCCGGGCTGACCTCGTGGAGCTATAAAATCATCATGGCTCATTTAAGATCAAAGGAGACCATGACACTCCCGAGGGGCAGCACGACCCTGGACCCGTCTATAATCTGGGCTAATGTCCTACATAAATGTTTAAGCAATAAGCAAAAGGACATGCCTGGATGTCTGCCCACATGTGTCTCCCCACCAGGTCCTTTATGTTTAAGCGGCACTTGGCCCTGACCGAGCGCTGCCCCCACGGATGCACTGACTCAGAACACATCTACCACCTGTTCTGGGAGTGCTCCGTGGCCAGACGGGTCTGGGGCCTTGTTGTTTCTTCTGTCTCCCGAAACAGGTTGCTGCCTAGGTCCTCCCTGACTGCTGAGAGTGTCCTCTACGGCCCCCGTGGAGGATGCAAAACACCGGAGCTCCAGCGTCAGTGGAGGATCGTTAATACTATCAAGCAGGTCCTGTGGGAGGCGAGGAACATCAAGGTCTACCAAAAGACGACTGTAGACCTGGTCACTCTCAGGAGGAGGGCGCAAAACCTCCTCCAAGACGGCGTTATGGTCGATTACGCAAAGGACAAGTGTCTGGCGAGAGAGAAATGGGGGGTGGACCATTGGAAAGAACTGATCATTTAGTCCACCCCCCCCCATCCCAAGGAAGAGAGAGAGAGAGACAGAACAATTGCCCACCCAATGACCCGGGAACGCATGGACTATCCTTCATTTCAATGTCGTGTGATTTCCTTTTTGTTTTGTAACCTTCTCCTTTTTGTATGTGATGTAATTTACTGTCGTGTTATGAATGTTGCATGTTAATTTTTAGAAATTAAAAAGGGAGGGGAAATAAACCCCCCCCCCCGACAAAATATGTTTTTAAAAAAAAAAAAACTGTGAAATGAAAAGTTTGAAAATATAATTAAATGTAATGAAATGGTTTTATTTTAAAATGACATTTAAAACCAATAAAAGACAATTAATTGGAGTCCACCTGTGATAAATTCAAGTGATTGGACATGATTGGGGATTGCCAACACCTGCCTATATAAGGTCCCATAGTTGACGGTGCATGTCAGAGCAAACTCCAAGCCATGGGGGTCAAAGGAATTATCTGCAGACCTCAGAAACAGGATTGTGTCAAGGCATAGATCTGGAGAAGGGTACGGAAAAATCTCTGCAGCTTTACAGGTCCCAAAGAGCACAGTGGCCACCATCATTCATAAATGGAAGAAGTTTGGAACCACCAAGAATCTTCCTAGATCTGGCCGCCCGGCCAAACTGAGCAATCGGGGAAGACGGGCCTTGGGCAGGGAGGTGAGCAGGAACCCGAGGGTCACTCTGACAGAGCTCCAGCGTATCCTTGTGGAGATGGGAGAACCTTTCAGAAGATCACCATCCAGGCAGCACTCCACCAATCAGGCTTTTATGGTAGAGTGGCCAGACGGAAGCCCCTCCTTAGTAAAAAGCACATCACAGCCCGCTTGGAGTTTGCCAAAAGGCACCTAGAGGATTCTCAAACCATGAGAATCAAGATTCTCTGGTGTGATTAAACCAAAATTTAACTTTTTGGCCTGAATACCAAGCGTCACGTCTGGAGGAAACTAGGCACCGCTCATCACCTGGCTAATACCATCCTACAGTGAAGCATGGTGGTGGCAGCATCATGATGTGGGGATGTTTTTCAGCAGCGGGAACGGGGCGACTAGTCCTGATAGAGGAAAGATGAATGCAGCTAAGTACACCGAGATCCTTGAAGAAAACCTGCTCCAGACCCGCTCTGGACCTCAGACTGGGGCGAAGGTTTACCTTCCAACATGACAACGAGCCGAAGCACACAGCCAAGAGAACAAAGGAGTGGCTTCGGAGAAAGTCTGTGCATGTCCTTGAGTGGCCCAGCCAGAGCCCAGACCTGAATCCAATTGAACATCTGTGGAAAGAGCTGAAAATGGCTGTGTACTGACGCTCCCCATCCAACCTGACGGAGCTTGCAAGGATATGCCAGAGGAATGGGCAAAAATGTCCAGAAACAAGTGTGCCAAGCTCATAGCTTCTTTCCCAGGACGCCTTGAAGCTGTAATCGCTGCCAAAGGTGCAGCAACCAAGTATTAGGCTAAGGGTGTGTACAGATATGTAACCCCTAAATAACCTATTTTTGTCAGTAAAATAAAATTGCATATTTTCTAAAAACACTTTGTCATTATTGGCTATTGTGTGTAGATGTTTGAGGCAAAAAATGAACTCAATCTATTGTAGTATAAGTCTGTAACGTAATAAAACGTGGAGGAGGTGAAAGGAGTGTGCAGACTTTCGGCTTGACTGTACATTCATAAATCTATATATTTTTTCCCCTCCCACAACACATCTGCACACATTAGTCTTCCTGGAATAACTGTCAAAAATTCCTCCACCAAAACCCCTCCACCTTTAAATAAAAAGTGGAAATAATTATGCATGTATGCACATTTACACTTAAAATTCGAATTATCAATGAATATGAATGTATGCTAACTAAGAAACATTTCCCCCGATAGAAAAATGATTGGTTCGTTGCCTTTTATGCACCACAGTGGTAGAAAAGCGGAACTGCATGTAATTTGGTATTTCACAGTCAGCGCATCACATCTAAATATTTGAAAATAATTCAAAATATTTGCTTCCTAACGCCGATACTTATTAGCTTGTACTGCACACAACGCATATACTGGTAAATAAACATTTTTATAACCGACTGACGTTGCGCTTCGAACGAATAAGTGTAGATAATGAGTCCCGGCTAAAACCTAAAGCGGTTTAACACAAACATTGTTCTAAATAAAACATGCGGATTATAACATATAAAGCGACTACAGTTTAATAATAGCACAATATTTATATTTCACAAATACACACAGTCATACAGTTTAAACCTTCTATATACACCACAAACAGGCTAACCACTCAGAACGCATACTCTCCCTCCACATTCTTTACAGAAGCAGAACGATCATCAATGACAGAGAAAATTTGATAAAAATCAATATTCTCTATCCACTTCACGCTCAGAAGAGAATGCACTGCTTCTTCATCGTGGGCAGTGAGACCAAACACTTTTGAAACACATTTCTCAGTCGCAAACTATAGAAATGATCCCTGAAAGTATAATCTTAACTTTTTATGCTGCTCGCGGGTCCCTTTAAAGTAGCAACTGGTTCCATCCATGGTTGCTCTGCACAATGCATTTCGGCTCACCAAACTGCAATACAGCAGTGCGCCACACGATTTTGGGTTGGGCGCTAGCCCAATTATACATCCTCTGTCCTGGGACCTTTATTGTCCCACCGCATAAAGTCCCTTAATGCCAGCCCAATCCACATTTTAAAAAAATTGCACTTATGCTCCCCCATCTTTGTCTGAATATTATAGATCCCATGAAGAACAAGGGTTGCGTCCCAATATTCTTCACTCCCCACCTCCTTTCCTCCACTCCCCCATTACCACTCCTCTCCTACCCAGAAGTATGTCATGAGACGGACGGCGGCGACCCAGACCTCAACACCACCTGAGGATCAACGCTTGCCGCCTGCACCAGACAGGGAGGTCCTCACGCAGCGGTGTGGGGGCCCAGCCCTCGGCTCCCTTTTCTCCCTGCACTGCGTTGCTGTTTTCTGGTCCGCCCGAAGGAACACCATCTCCTGAGTGCTGTCTCTGTGCTTTCCAACAGTGCGGAGTCTGGCCTTACCGAGAGGAAGGGGGATGGCAGCCAGACCTGTTCCAGGGACACGACGCCATTACGCCGTCCGCCTGACATGGATCCAGGGGGGTTGAGGAGGGAGGCGGCAGCACCAGTGTGAGCTCCCCAGCGGGTCAGGGGCCGAGGGCGCAGCCACAGAGGGCGCTCCGGCCCAAATCCCAACTCGACCCGAGGCGAGAGTGACAGGTTTGACCCGTCTGGAGTTTAGTAGGGCAGTGCTACAAAGGGGCATGGGCTTTGTGCCAGCTGACCTCAACTGCCTGGTAAAGGTTCCGGGTCAAGGGGCAATCTTTGAAGTAAGCTTCAAGAACCCCAATGTCCTGGAGAGGTTCTGGAACCTCTATAGAGAGGGGAAGGACAGGAGTCCCCTCAACAACTTTGCCGGTCGAGCCCCTGTCCGACACGGAGAACAAAGTGGTCACTGTACAGTTCTATAACGAGACTGTGCAGGACCACGATGTTTCGACGTGGTTGGGCAGGTATGGCGATGTTAAATCTGACGCCAGGAGGGTCCTTGATGAGGATGGAGTGTGGACCGGGGACAGGAAGTGGCTGGTCCAACTAAAACCCGACCCATTTGTAGTGGGGAGGGGGGGTATGTCATATCCCCAGCACTATCACCGCTGGGGAGAAACAGGGGTGTGGTGTTCTATAACGGCATGCCCAAGCTGTGCAGGAATTGCGGTGAGTTAGGTCACTTAGCCGCAGCCTGCACAGTGATCAAGTGCAAGACTTGTGGAGGAGAGCATGAGACCAGGGTATGCCGGGATCCAAAGCCCTGTAACCTGTGCGGAGCGAGTGGGGCATTTCTTCAGAGACTGCCCACTCTCGTACGCAAACAGGGCTAGGAACACCGCACCTCCTCCACCATCTACTACCCCCACCCCTACTCCAGCACCCAGAACCAGAACACCAGCCACAACCCCCCCCCACAGCCTGAAACAACCACTCCCTCACAAAACACTGCACAAGGCCCCTCAAGCACCAACGACACCGGCTCTCCCCTACGCACAGACCCCTCTGAAGCTCTACTACCCACACAGATAGTCACTACAGTTAAAGAGGAGCCTGACTCTGACACCCCCATCACGGTGGAGAAGTCAGACTCCTCTAGTGCAGATTTAGATTCGGACATCTCCACAACATGGCAATTGGCTAACAGGAAAAGAAAGGGAAAACACAACAAAACAAACAGGACAGAACCACCCGGTCAACCTCCAAACCCAGCAATAGTTTGCCATCATAAACAACCAATTCATAAGATACAGCAAAAAAACATTAATATTCGGAACATTAGCCCACCCACAGTCAGGCCAGAACCTCCACCTCGCCCTAGTAGCCATCTCCACCACCCACTTCTTCATCAAAAAGAAACCCTCTCAAGACCCATCACATTTCAAAACAGGTCTACTAATGACCGGCCACTTCCTGGCCCGATCCCACATCTAACAAGACCATCAAGCAGCTCCCCTCTCAGGGACCCTCCGAAGCAAAGGGGGACCCTGGGGCAAAGCCATCACGTCCCACCTCTCCGGGACGGAACCCACCAGGCGGTATGGAGGGGTGACCTGGGGGCGGAACGAGTCAGGGGGTGAGGTAGGCGCCTCAATAATTAGGACATTGTTATGGAACGCCTTAATAAAATCTGTAGAGACATTGCAAATAATAAACCCGGTTCACATGACACATATAACTAATAACCATTACTATGTTATTCACAATCATTATATCAAATACCCGCAGCATTAAGGAACCTATTAAACGTTACTCAGTCTTCTCCACTCTGCAGCAAACCCCCTCGGATGTCATCCTTCACCATACCGTATAGCTGGGACCCCCCATATGTATATCGAGCCCAGGGCCGGGAAAAAAATTTTAAAATTAAAAAGGGACAGGAAATAAACCCCCTGCCCCCCGATAAAGAATGTTGTTAAAAAAATGTGAAATGATGTATTTGTGTTTAAAATAAATTGTTTTTTATTGGAAAATGACTTTTAAAACCAATAAAAGACAATTAATTGGAGTTCACCTGTGATAAATTCAATTGATTGGACATGATTGGGGATTGCCAACACCTGCCTATATAAGGTCCCACAGTTGACAGTGCATGTCAGAGCAAACTCCAAGCCATGGGGTCAAAGGAATTATCTGCAGACCTCAGAAATAGGATTGTGTCAAGGCATAGATCTGGAGAAGGGTACGGAAAAATCTCTGCAGCTTTACAGGTCCCAAGAGCACAGTGGCCACCACCATTCATAAATGGAAGAAGTTTGGAACCACCAAGAATCTTCCTAGATCTGGCCGCCCGGCCAAACTGAGCAATCGGGGGAAGACGGGCCTTGGCCAGGGAGGTGAGCAGGAACCCGAGGGTCACTCTGACAGAGCTCCAGCGTATCCTTGTGGAGATGGGAGAACCTTTCAGAAGATCAACCATCCAGGCAGCACTCCACCAATCAGGCCTTTACGGTAGAGTGGCCAGACGGAAGCCCCTCCTTAGTAAAAGGCAGCAGCGGGAACGGGGCGACTAGTCCTGATAGAGGGAAAGATGAATGCAGCTAAGTACATCGAGATCCTTGAAGAAAACCTGCTCCAGAGCGCTCTGGACCTCAGACTGGGGCGAAGGTTTACCGTCCAACATGACAACGACCCCGAAGCACACAACCAAGAGAACAAAGGAGTGGCTTCGGAGAAAGTCTGTGCATGTCCTTGAGTGGCCCAGCCAGAGCCCAGACCTGAATCCAATTGAACATCTGTGGAAAGAGCTGAAAATGGTTGTGTACCGACGCTCCCCATCCAACCCGATGGAGCTTGCAAGGATATGCCAAGAGGAATGGGCAAAAATGTCCAGAAACAAGTGTGCCAAGCTCGTAGCTTCTTTCCCAAGACGCCTTGAAGCTGTAATCGCTGCCAAAGGTGCAGCAACCAAGTATTAGGCTAAGGGTGTGTACAGATATGCAACCCCTAAATAACCAATTTTTGTCAGTAAAATAAAATTGCATATTTTCTAAAAACCTGTTTTCACTTCGTCATTATTGGCTATTGTGTGTAGATGTTTGAGGCAAAAAATGAACTCAATCTATTGTAGTATAAGTCTGTAACGTAATAAAACGTGGAGAAGGTGAAAGGAGTGTGCAGACTTTCCGGCTTGACTGTACATTAATATATCTATATATTGTTTTCCCCTCCCACAACACATCTGCACACATTAGTCTTCCTGGAATAACTCAAAAATTCCTCCACCAAAACCCCTCCACCTTTAAATAAAAAGTGGAAAATAATTATGCATGCATGCACATTTACACTTAAAATTCGAATTATCAATGAATATGAATGTATGCTAACAAAGAAACATTTCCCCCGTAGAAAATGATTGGTTCGTTGCATTTTACGCACCGCAGTGGTAGAAAAGCGGAACGGCATGTAATTTGGTATTTCACAGTCAGAGCATCACATCTAAATATTTGAAAATAATTCAAAATATTTGCTTCCTAACGCCAATACTTATTAGCTTGTACTGCACACAACGCACATACTGTAAATAAACATTTTTATAACCGACTTACGTTGCGCTTCGAACGAATAAGTGTAGATAATGAGTCCCTGCAAGAACCTAAAGCGGTTTAACACAAACATTGTTCTAAATTAAACATGCGGATTATAACATATAAAACAACTACAGTTTAATAATGGCACAATATTTATATTTCACAAATACACACGGTCATACAGTTTAAACCTTCTATTTACACCACAACTAGACTAACCACTCAGAACGCATACCCTTCCTCCACATTCTTTACAGAAGCAGAACGATCATCAATGACAGAGAAAATTTGATAAAAATCAATATCCTCTATCCACTTCACGCTCAGAAGAGAATGCACTGCTTCTTCATCGTGGGCAGTGAGACCAAACACTTTTGAAACACATTTCTCAGTTTTTTTTTTTTTTTTTTATTAGAAAATTTTGTTTACACTCACATCATCATAACAATACAAATCATTCAAAAAACCCCCAGCCTACTTCTCCAAGCCTCCCTAATGTCCCATTGTCCAAATCCATATTTACATCAAAACACAAATCCCACCCACCCCAAAAGAAAAAAAACCCAAGACCCTGCATTAACATAGTACATACCTATACAAATACATACAGCCAGAAAACATACAGGAAAACACATAGAAATCACATCAGAGCCTTCCATCTTTCCCATGCTGCGTGGAAACCCCACCTCAGCACCTCCCACCCATACCGCCTCTCCACATCACCCTTTACCATTTGGAACACAGCCCTTGCGGTCCAACCTTGCTTCACTTCCCCCTTCTCCCCCCGCGCCACCCACAACTTATACTTTACCACACTCATCAGTAGCATGGCCAGGAACTTATCCCGCCCCTTCTTTTTCCCCCAGCCCCTCCCCAAAAATGACTCCCTCTTGCCTCAAACCCTCCAAAACCCCATACCTACCCTTCACCAACCCCCACACCTCCTGTGCAAAGGCACATCCCCAAAAGACATGCTGCACCGTCTCCCTCTCCCTACACCCAGCTCTCGGACAAAAACGATCCTGCGTCAGACTATGGCGATACAGCACGTCCCGAACCGGCAATCGCCCATAAGCAATCAGCCAGTTCAGATCTTTGAGCCTGTTATCCAGGCCTTTTGGCTGAACCGCCGCCCACACTCCCCTCCCGACTCCCACCCCTAAACCTCCTACCGGCCGCAGCTTTTCCCTCAGAGCTTTGTATAGGCGTCTGTGATCCACCACCAGGTCCCGATCCGCACACTCCTCATGCCTCCTTGCCCACCGCACCACCCACAGCAAATGGGCTGGGACCCTTTCTGCCTTTGGGGCCTTGTTGTCCCACCCCACCAAAAACCTGAAGAAGCCAGAGGCCCAAAATTTCACAAAAAATTGAAACTTATATATCTTCACCCCCAACAAAGCAACACACAAATTACTAAAGAACATAACGTCAAATTTCAAAGGAACAAAAGGCACATCTCTTCCCCCTCCTCCACCCCCTGGTACATCACTTCCCTTTGAACATACTCATACCCACCCCACAAAAAACGGAATAACAACTTTGCAAGAGTCGGCCGCAACTTGCACAGGCAAGATGTACACCCTCGCCAAGTAAAGTAACGAGGGCAGCACATCTGCCTTAAACGCTGGGACCTTCCCGCTTATAGTAAGGCGCCTCACCGACCACAGACTCAGCGTCTTTGACACCGCTGCCACCCGCCACTTCCAGTTACTCATCCCGTCCTCCTTTGCGTCCCCCCCAAAATCCACTCCCAACATCCTGAGTGGACCCTCACACAAACTTATCCCACACACAACATCCGTCCGAGACCGCCACTTACCAAAGAATTTAATCTTGGATTTTCCCACGTTGAGCTGTCCCCCGGAACCCCTTGAAAAATCCTTCACCTCATCCAGTGCCACCTCCAAACCCTTCTCTGTGACCAAAAACAGCGTCATGTCGTCCGCATATTGTGAGATCTTCAGATCCAGACCACTCCCACCTGGAATTTCCACCCCCCTTATCCTACCATTTCTCCGGATTGCCTCCGCGAGGGGCTCGACATACAATACATACAAGAGGGGAGACAGTGGACATCCCTGCCTAACCCCCCCCAGCTGCCCCACGACCTCCCCCATATGACCATTAACGCCTACCCTACTCCCCACCCGTGTGTACATAATTCTTAACCACCTATAAAAACCTAACCCAAAACCACACCGTGCTAGAATCTTAAACAAAAAAGCGTGATGAACCCGGTCAAAAGCCTTCTCCATGTCGAGGCTTGCCACTAACAAAAGCAGGCCCCGATCATCCACCCAAGCTAGAACGTCTCGCATCAGTTGTAAGTTAAAAATGGTTGACCGCCCCTCCACACCACATGTCTGGTCCCCGTCCACTAAATGTGGCATGGCCAGCCTCAATCGGCCTGCCAATACCCTCGCGATCAGCTTGTAATCGACACAGAGGAGGGTGATGGGTCGCCAGTTCCTCAGGTCAAAAACATCGCCCTTCTTGAACAAAAGCGACACAACCCCCTCCCGCATCGACGGTGCCAGCTCCCCCTGAGCGAAAACCTCCTCCACTACCTCTAACAAATCCGGCCCCACAACATCCCAGAATTTAACAAAAAATTATTTTGGCAAACCGTCGCACCCCGGCACCTTCCCACCCTTCATTCCCCCCAAAGCCTTCCTCAGCTCTTCCAGGTTGAAAGGCGCCTCCAAAGCTGCCCATACTTCTTCAGGAACCCGCTCTTCCACTAAGCCTAGAAACCTTTTCCCTACACCTCTTCGACCACCCGATTCTCAAAGAGCCACGGTAAAACTCCGTGGCTACCCCTACCATTTTCTACAGCCCCTGTCTGAATCTTCCCGTCCAACCCCCGCAATCCCACCTTCCTCTTCTTCACCCTTGCCGCTCGTACACTTTGAAAAAAAAACGCAGAGCACGTCTCGTCCTTCTCGTGCTGTTCTCCCTGAACTTTAAATGAAAACACCCGTGCCCTGTTTTCAAAAAAAACCCTCAGCTTTTCTTTTAAACCCGCCCACCGCTCTGTATCAAAGACCCCTCCCGAGTTCCAAACCCTATATATATTCTCTAAATCCCTTTGCAACTTAACAAAATACCGCAACTCCCGCCTCCTCTTTCCCCTACAATACCGCTGTACCATATCCCTCGTACGCACCTTCACCATTTCCCACCACCCAACGATGGAAGGAAAAAATGGTTTTAACTTCCTCCAACTCTTGTACAAAAAAACATACCTTACCTGAAACGCCTCTTCCTCCAACACCTGCACATTCAGTTTCCAAAACCCCTTTCCAAAATTAGGTACACTAAGACCCAAAGCTACCACCACGCCACTGTGGTCGGAAAAAAATAAGGGAAGAACCTCCGCATCAACCACCCGCTGCCCTCTCGGAACAAAAAGGAAATCGATTCTACTCCTTGCTCCCCTTGTATTTCCCCAAGTAAATCCCGCTCCCAACGGGTGCACAAACCGGAACGCATCTATCAAATTAAATCGCTTCACCAAGCTTTCCAAATGTGATAAACTAAGATCCCCCCCCCTCAAAAGACACATTGAAGTCCCCCCCCAAAATAACATGCCGATTTGTTGTCAAAATTGAGCCCAGCCCCCAAAACAACTCCTTTCTCCCCGTGGGCAAAGTAGGTGCATACACGTTAATCAGACGTAAATTCACCCCCTTCCACTCCACATCCACAACCAAAACCCTCCCCTGCACAAAGGAAAAACTGTCCACCCAAAACAAAATCCTTAGACCCCAACAAAATCCCTACCCCTGTAGAACGCACCCCACCCACACTCCAAAAGGAGCTGCCCATAACCCATTCCCCAGAAAACCGTTTGCAATCTTCATCAGATTTTAGGTGCACTTCCTGCAAAAAATATGCTGAAAACCTTTTCAGTTCCAAAAAATTAAACACCCCCGCCCTTTTGAGGTCTCCTCTCAAACCCCGACATTACATGTCATTATCTTTAATTCCATGACAGAAACACAGAAAAACCAAAAACTACCAATCACACCCCAGGTTCACTCAGCGGCCCTTCTACCTCAAAATCCCCCAAATACGGCACCTCGTTTGGGGACCCTGGAGAGAAGGAGACCACATCATATGCCGACTGAAGAACCGGTGACGCTGATTCCCACTCCAAACTCACCCCGCTCCCACCTCCCACCGACCCCTCTGAATCTGATAGAGAGGGTGTTCCCACCTTCACCTTTTTGCTGGGAAAAATTTGTCCAACAACCCCCATGTCCAGCGGAAGTTCCTCTTCCATCATGCCAGCCCAGTCTTCTACAAAGCTCCGCTTCTGCACAGAAAAGCCTGGCAGAGACTCTCCCGCTTCCTCTTTCTCTGTAACTGTAACTTCTGCCATCGCTGTGGTGGCCGCCGCTCTTTTCACTGCCTCCGACTCCCCGCCCGTCATCAGCGCCTCAGCCCTCTCCACAGCTGCAGCCAGAAGTTCCAGCTCTGGACGTGCTGCTGCCTCCCCTCCAGCCTCCAGCGATGCTTCACCCTCTTCAGCAACAGGGATCACCGGGGCAATCCCCTCCGCTGCCTTCTCTTCTCCACCGAACTCAGTAGGTGCCAAACTCTCCATCAACTTCTCCACCACCCCCTCCAAGGCTTTTGCCTGCACTTTACCCCCCCGAAGCAGAAGTTTCCCCCAGCTGGCTGGGAAACCTGGGCTGGCTCTGGACTAGGCACACGCAACTTTTGCTGCACTCCTTTCTCCACGCCACCAGGGGGCGGCCTTCCAGACACCACAGCCTCCGCGAAAGATATCTTCCTGTCCGGGAAGTTCCGGAACAGATGATCCGTGCTGCCACAAATATGGCAGCTCTTCTCCTTTTTGCAGTCCCTGGCCACATGGCCCTCCTCCCCACAAAGGCTGCAAACAATTGAGGCTGTGCAGTCTTTGGCCATGTGGCCGTAACGCAGGCACCTGCGACAGTATGTGGGAAGCCCAGCATAAGTTAAATAACCTCTGTCTGGCCCAATTGCATAAACTGCCGGCAGGTGCTTCACTCCCCCAACACCAGCTGTGTCTCTATGGAGCCTCACTAAGAACTGCCTTTTTCCGTTCCACACTCCAAAAGCGTTCTTTAGTCGAACCTCTGACCGTAACACAGTACAATATTTCTTCAAAAAAATCTCCACTTCCCACGCCGTAACAAAAGGGTTGTAAACAAAAACTGTCACCAATTTAACGTCAAAAGAAACAACGGCTCAAAAGTTATCCCGTGAAACACATCATTGGGTCTGAGCGATTTATACACTTCAAAAACCTCTAGACACAAAGCCTCAGAATCCAATGTGAAATCAAAAAATCCCCGCGACTGAAAATCCTGGATGCAATACATTCGGGAAACGTCAACAGAAAAAAAAACTCCTTGAAAATCTTCAACACCACATAAGCCAAATTCACCTCTTCACGACGCGGCGGTGCAACAACCACCCTCAAAGTGTTGCGGCGTCACACCCCGCCAAAAGATGACTCCGGCGACGGGCCTTCCATTATCCCGTTCCTGCGCCCTCCACAGCAAGACGATCGTCCGTAGGCTATCCAAAATGGATGTCAATTCCTCAGTTTCATTTGTTTTTTATTGGTTTTAAAAGTCATTTACAATTAAAACATTTTCTTTTCCATTTTCAATTCATCTTATTTCATTTCACATTTTTAAAAAAAACATTCTTTATCGGGGAGGGAGTTTTATTTCCCATCCCTTTTTATTTTTATATTAAAATAAACATACAACGATCAAGACACCACAATAAGAAACATCACTTTCAAAGGATTCACAAAACAAAAAAAAAACACAAGACATTGAAATGAGGGAAGAACATGTGCTCCCGGGTTGTTGGGTGGGTAATGTTCTGTCTCTCTCTCCCTTCCTTGGGATGGAGGGGGGTGGACTAAATGATCAGTTCTTTCCAATGGTCCACCCCCCATTTCTCTCTCGCCAGACACTTGTCCTTCGCAAAGTCAACCATAACGCCGTCTTGGAGGAGGTTTTGCACCCTCCTCCTGAGAGTGACCAGGTCTACAGTAGTCTTTTGGTAGACCTTGATGTTCCTCGCCTCCCACAGGACCTGCTTGATAGTATTAACGATCCTCCACTGACGCTGGAGCTCCGGTGTTCTGCATCCTCCACGTGGTCCGTAGAGGACGCTCTCAGCAGTCAGGGAGGACCTAGGCAGCAACCTGTTATGGGAGACAGAGGAAACAACAAGGCCCCAGACCCGTCTGGCCACGGAGCACTCCCAGAACAGGTGGTAGATGTGTTCTGAGTCAGTGCATCCGTGGGGGCAGCGCTCGGTCCGGGCCAAGTGCCGCTTAAACATAAAGGACCTGGTGGGGAGACACATGTGGGCAGACATCCAGGCAATGTCCTTTTGCTTATTGCTTAAACATTTATGTAGGACATTAGCCCAGATTATAGACGGGTCCAGGGTCGTGCTGCCCCTCGGGAGTGTCATGGTCTCCTTTGATCTTAAATGAGCCATGATAATTTTATAGCTCCACGAGGTCAGCCCGGCCCTGGGCAATCCTGCCCCAAAAGCAAAGTCCCTCAGGGCTCGATATGCATATGGGGGGTCCCAGCTGTACGGTATGGTGAGGTCCAGCGCACACAGGCCCATCGTCCTCAGGAAGGGAGTGGCATAGTACCTAGCAAAGGCACCAGAGGCTTTCTCGACCTTCCTAGTATTCTGGACCAGTGCGGCCAGACCCTGCACCAACACGATGGTAACAATGTCTGGAACCCCCCTGCCCCCATTCTGCTCTTCCTTGAGGAGGGTAGCTCTTTTTAACTTTTCCATGGTGCTCCCCCAGACAAAGCGGAAGGCCATTCTAGTAATAAGTTTACTAGTGGCCTTGTCTGGGGGAAACACCCTCCCCAAGTAGAGACAAATGGGAAGGACTATTGCCTTCAGGACCAGGATCTTACCCGTCTGAGTCAGGGGCCGCACGCTCCAGCTCCGGAGTTTAGCCTGGACGTGGCGGAGGGTTCCCTCCCAGCTCAGCCTTCCTTCACCGTCTGACTGGAAGGTCACCCCCAGGAGCTTGATTTTATCCCTGCGTACAGGGAAAGAAACGGTTAGTGGCTCACTCCAATGACGAGACAGGAACAGCTCACTCTTGTCCCTATTGACTAGGGCGCCAGTGGCTGCACAGAAGTCATCCAGCACCTTGTTGGCAACGGCGATGGAATGACTATCTGTGCCGACGATGGTGATGTCGTCCATGTACGCCATCACCCTAAGCCGCTCCCCCTGGGCCCCGGGCAGTGGATATCCAACAATGCCCGGGTTGCCCCTGATGGCCTGAAGGAACGGCTCGAGGTAGATGACGTACAGGAGGGATGCTAGGGGGCATCCCTGCCTGACGCCAGACCTAATGGCAAACGGGGCGGATGGCTGCTTGTTCACAACCACCCTCCCCGAGATGTCAGTCAAACACATTTTGGTCCAGCGCAGGAGGGAGCTAGGAAAGTTAAACCTCTCTAGCACCCTCTCCAAGCACACATGACTTACCCTGTCAAAGGCCTTCTCCTGGTCTAGGCTGAGAAGGCCCAAGGGGGACCCGCGCTCCCCGGAGTGGATTATGACATCCCTCACGAGGAGCAGGTTGTCATTTATGGACCTCCCTGGTATACTGCACGTTTGGTCAGGGCCGACCACCGATGTCATCAGGTGTTGGAACCTCCTCATCAGCGCCTTCGCCATGATCTTATAATCAGCTGAGAGGAGGTTAATCGGCCGCCAGTGCCGGAGGTCCTTCAGGTCCCCCTTCTTAGGGACAAGAGCAACCGCACTCTGCCTCAGTGAAGCCCCCAACCGCCCCTCCCTGTACGCCGCTCTGAAGACTTCCGCCACGTCCTCCTTCAGGAGATCCCAAAATGCCTGATAAAATTCGGCCGGGATCCCGTCAGGACCAGGAGCTTTGTGCTGATTAAGGGAGCGCACGGCCCGGGTGAGCTCCTCGGCGCTCAACTCAGGTTCCCTGCTCACATCCCCGAGGCGTCTGTCCAGGCCGTCCAGGAAGGTGTCCATGAGAGCCCCATCTGCGGGCCTTATGCTGTACAGACCCGCATAGAACTCCCTGGCCACCTCCCGGACCTCCGCCTCTTCAGACACCACCACCCCTCTGCTGTTATAAAGGGAAGAGATGTTATTAGTCTTTGACCGTGCCCTGCGGAAGAAGTACCTCGTGCATTTTTCATCCTCCTCAAGGCCCTGGAGTTTGGAGCGGAAGGTGTGTTTTTTCCGCTCCTCCCGATAGAGGGCGGAGAGGTTCTGTTTTGCGAGTGCAATTTCGCTGCTTACCTCCAGGCCTCGGGACTGGAGGAGGCTTAGTCTTTGGAGGGCAGCATTAGCACGATCAAACGCCGCCCTCCTTTCCTTTGCCTTCCTCTGCCCGACTGCCCGGAAGTAGCCCTGCACCCGCTCCTTCACCATCTCCCACCACTCTATCGGGGAGTCAAAGAGGTGTTTAAGACTCACCCACTCCAGGTAGCGCCTTGAGAAGGACAAACGCACTTTGGGGTCCTGGAGATGGCTGGTATTCATCCTCCAGAGACCCCTACCAACAGTTACGGTCTTCTCCCATGTCAGGGTCACGGTCACCATGTGGTGGTCTGAGAAGTGCACTGCCCTGGTGGAATAGGTCTGCACTCTCAGGCCTGGGGAGAGCAAGAACATATCAATTCTGGAAGAGAAAGCACCAGAGGAACTCACCCATGTATGTTGGGGTAGAGAGGCGCCCCCGGCGTCATGGAGGGAGAAATCTTCCATGATGGACCGCAGCTCCTCACTCGACCGATCTTTCCGTGGTCTGCTGCGGTCCTCATCCCTAAGGGCACAGTTGAAATCCCCCCCCACGACAACCGGCATTGTGCAAAGTAAGATGGGTCTTAGTTTTTGGAATAAGGAGACCCTCCCTGCCTCACCGACCGGGCCGTACACATTGACTATTCTGAGTGGGGATCCCCCGACACTAAAATCAGTGACGAGGATTCGCCCACTCTCCAATATGTTATTTCCCATGATCTTAACATAGGGATTTTTGGTCAATGTGCCGACCCCGTCAGCCCGGGCAATGTTAGAGCCCGACCAGAGAGAGTCCCCCATTCTCCATTCCTCTCTCAGAACATCATCCATAGTGCAGAAAGGGATTCTGCACTCCTGAAGAAGGATGATGTCCGAGGGAAGCTGTTGTAATATGGAGAAAACAGTGTGTCTCTTGTTGGGGTCTTTTATGCTTCTGGTGTTTGATGTTGTGAGTGTTAGTTTCATGATGGTTATGGTTATTGTTTAGTTGTGTCATTTGTTCCGGGTTTATTGTTTGCAATTTCTTCACAGATTTGATTTAACCTTTCCAGTACTATGTCCGGGTTATTTAGGCGCCTACTCACCCCCTGACTCGGTCCGCCCACAGGTCTCCCCTCCATACTGCCTGGTGGGTTCCGTCCTGGAGAGGTGGGACGTGATGGATTTGCCCCAGGGTCCCCCTTTGCATTGGAGGGTCCCCGAGAGGAGAGCTGCTGGGTGTTCTTATTTAGTGTGGGGTCGGGGCCAGGAAGTGACCGGTCATTAGAGGGCCTGTTTTGGAATGTGATGGTTTTTGTATGGGTTTCTTTTTGGTGTATAAGTGGTGGTGATGGTTTACTTGGGCGAGGTGGGGGGTTCTGGCCTGGTTTTGGAGGGGCTGGTCCGGGTATTGATATTTCCATGCTGTGTTTTACGTATTGGTTGTTTGTGTAGGCGGGTTATTGCTGGGTTTTGGGGTTGACTGGGTTGTTCTGTAATTTTTGTATTATTATGTTTGCCCTTCCTTTTTTTGGTTGCTGTCTGCCATGACGTTGAATTGTCCGAATCTGAGTCTATGCTAGAGGAGTATGACCCTTCCACCATGATAGGGGTGTCAGAGTCAGGCTCCTCTTTAACGGTAGTGACTGTCTGTGTGGGTAAGGGGGCTGCAGAGGAACCTGTGCATTGGGTAGATCCGGGTACTGATAGTGCTTGGGGGGGCTTGTGCAGTGTCTTGTGAAGGAGTGGTTGTTCCAGGCTGAGGGGGGGGTTGTGGCAGGGGTTCTAGTTCTTGGTGTTGGTCTTGGGGTAGGGGTAGGGGTAGGGGTAGGGGTAGGGGGTCGGGGGGCAGCAGTAGATGGTGGAGGAGGTGCAGTGTTCCTAGCCCTGTTTGCGTATGAGAGTGGACAGTCACGAAAGAAATGCCCACTCTCTCCGCACAGGTTACAGGGCTTTGGGTCCCGGCATGTCCTGGTCTCGTGCTCTCCTCCGCAGGTCTTGCACTTGACCACTGTGCAGGCTGCGGCTAAGTGACCTAACTCCCCGCAGTTCCTGCACAGCTTGGGCATGCCGTTGTAGAACACCACACCCCTATTCCTCCCCAGCGTGATGATGCTGGGGATATGGCATACCCCCCCCACTACATAAGGGTCGGGCTTTAGCTGGACCAGCCACTTCCTGGCCCCGTTCCACACTCCATCCTCATCGAGAACCCTCCTGGCGTCAGATTTTACATTGCCATACCTGCCCAACCACGTCGAAACATCGTGGTCCTGCACAGTCTCGTTATAGAACTGTACAGTAACCACTTTGTTCTCCGTGTCGGACAGGGGCTCGACCGCAAAGTTGTTAAGGGGACGCCTGTCCTTCCCCTCTCTATAGAGGTTCCAGAACCTCTCCAGTACATTAGGGTTCTTGAAACTAATCTCAAAAATGTCCCCTTGACCCGGAACCTTTACCAGGCAGTTAAGGTCAGCTGGCACGAAGCCCATACCTCTCTGTAGCACTGCCCTGCTAAACTCCAGACGGGTCAAACCTGTCACTCTCGTCTCGGGTCGAGTTGGGTTCGGGCCTGCAGCACGACCTGCCCCCCCTGCGGTTGCTGGTCCAGGGGCGCCCTCCGTAGCTGCGCCCTCGGCCCCCTGTCCCGCCGGGGGGCCCGCACCAGTGCTGCCGCCTCCCTCCTCGACCCCCTGGATCCATGTCAGGCGGACGGCGTTATGGCGTCGCGTCCCTGGAACAGGTCTGGCTGCCATCCCCCTTCCTCTAGGTAAGGCCGGACTCTGCACTGTTCGAAAAAAACACAGAGACAGCACTCAGGAGATGGTGTTCCTTCCGGTCGGACCAGAAAACAGCAAAGCAGCACAGGCAGACAAGGGACCAGCCGAGGGCTGGCCCCTCACACCGCTGCGTGAGGACCTCCCTTTCTTGTGCAGGCGGCAAGCGTTGATCCTCAGATGGTGTTGAGGTCTGGATCGCCGCCTTCCGTCTCAGGGGGGTCTGCTGCTCCGGTCCTCCCAACTGCCTGCTCCTCAGCTTCGTCCTCCGGGTCTGGCCTGCTGGTTCTGCTGCGGGCCTAGGAGAAAAAGAGGGAGAGGCGGAAAACCAGGGCGAAGGCCCAGCTGGTAGCTGGTGAGGCCCGGAGAGAAAAGCAGCCCTTCCGGGCCTACTCTCCGGGCAAGATCCGCACTCCCCTCGGGCCTCCTGGCGTCAAGCGTCCACAGCAGTAGTGTCGATCCCGGAGCGCTGGAGTCCTACAGCAGGGGTCCTCCTGGTGCTGTCCTGGCTTCGGCGCTGGGGTTTAGCAGGCCGCGGTCAAGCCACTGGTACCTGCCTCGCCCCAAACGCTGGTGACGGTCCGGCCTTGTCCGCCGGTCTGGTTTCGAACCACAGCCGCAGGCAAGCCACTGGTACTGTGATTCTCCACCAGACCTTCAGGGAACAGAAGGGGGCAGTAGAGAGAGACAGAGAAAAGAGAGAGAGAGAAACACACCCTCCCAAGCTACAACCTACCCGCAAAACTCTTTGTCTCACACTCACGGGTAGTGCGAGGCAAAGGATTTATACGCCGCAGGAAGAAAGCCAGGGAACGTATGACTACCCAGAAAGAGAGAAAACCCCGATCAACTCCTTGATCATGGTATCTCCCCTGCCAGGTAAGTAATTCCTCAGTTTCAAACTATTGAAATGATCCCTGAAAGTATAGTCGTAACTTTCTTCTGCTGCTCGCCGGGTACCTTTAAAGTAGCAACTGGTTCCATCCATGGTTGCTCTGCACGATGCACTTTGGCTTCACCAAACTATAAAAAACACAAAGGTAGCCTACTCCACGAGATTTTGGTTGATGTTCTACCATGTTTCGGCACATTTAGCCAATTCTCCATGAAAATGCATGATATTTTGGCAGTCTAAAAGTTTGTATGATTTGTAGCCTACTAATCGTGTGCGAATTAAGCGGAAATAATTATGCATGTATGCACATTTACACTTAAAATTCAAATTATCAATGAATATGAATGTATGCTAACTAAGAAACATTTCCCCGTAGAAAATGATTGGTTCGTTGCATTTTACGCACCGCAGTGGTAGAAAAGCAGAGCTGCATGTAATTTGGTATTTCACAGTCAGACCATCACATCTAAATATTTGAAAATAATTCAAAATATTTGCTTTCTAACGCCGATACTTATTAGCTTGTACTGCACACAACACACATAATGTAAATAAACATTTTTATAACCGACTTACATTGCGCTTCGAACGAATAAGTGCAGATAATGAGTCCCTGCTAGAACCTAAAGCGGTTCAACACAAACATTGTTCTAAATAAAACATGCGGATTATAACATATAAAACAACTACAGTTTAATAATAACACAATATTTATATTTCACAAATACACAGTCATACAGTTTAAACATACTATTTACACCACAAATAGGCTAACCACTCAGAACGCATACTCTCCCTCCACATTCTTTACAGAAGCAGAACGGTCATCAATGACAGAGAAAATTTGATAAAAATCAATATTCTCTATCCACTTCACGCTCAGAAGAGAATGCACTGCTTCTTCATCGTGGGCAGTGAGACCAAACACTTTTGAAACACATTTCTCAGTCGCAAATTATAGAAATGATCCCTGAAAGTATAGTCTTAACTTTCTTCTGCTGCTCGCCGGGTCCCTTTAAAGTAGCAACTGGTTCCATCCATGGTTGCTCTGCACAATGCATTTCGGCTCACCAAACTGCAATACAGCAGTGCGCCACACGATTTTGGTTTGGGCGCTAGCCCAATTATACATCCTCTGTCCTGGGACCTTTATTGTCCCACTGCATAAAGTCCCTTAATGCCAGCCCAATCCACATTTAAAAAAAATTGCACTTATGCTCCCCCATCTTTGTCGGAATATTATAGATCCCATGAAGAACAAGGGTTGCGTCCCAATATTCTTCACTCCCCACCTCCTTTCCTCCACTCCCCCACTACCACTCCTCTCCTACCCAGAAGTATGCAAAACTGCCTGAATGTTTTGAGTACAAGTAGTTGCATGTACAGTGCCCTTCTGGCACTGTGCCCCAGCTTAAGGCCCGGAAGCGTCGGGCTACAGTGGCTGAAATGGCACAGATGAAAGCATTGCTTATGAACCTGCAGCCTCAACACTCAGAACCTAGTGCTGAGCTGGAGCCTGATGTTGTATGGTCTTCGCCCCATGAGTGGGTGCGCAGGGAGGATGCGGTTGATATGACACCCAAAAGTGAGCTGAGGTGCATTTTGTTTCCACTGATACTGCTTGAGATGTTTCTACAACTTAATTGGAGTCCACCTGTGATAAATTCAATTGATTGGACATGATTGGGGATTGCCAACACCTGCCTATATAAGGTCCCACAGTTGACAGTGCATGTCAGAGCAAACTCCAAGCCATGGGGTCAAAGGAATTATCTGCAGACCTCAGAAACAGGATTGTGTCAAGGCATAGATCTGGAGAAGGGTACGGAAAAATCTCTGCAGCTTTACAGGTCCCAAAGAGCACAGTGGCCACCATCATTCATAAATGGAAGAAGTTTGGAACCACCAAGAATCTTCCTAGATCTGGCCGCCCGGCCAAACTGAGCAATCGGGGAAGACGGGCCTTGGCCAGGGAGGTGAGCAGGAACCCGACAGAGCTCCAGCGTATCCTTGTGGAGATGGGAGAACCTTTCAGAAGATCAACCATCCAGGCAGCACTCCACCAATCAGGCCTTTATGGCAGAGTGGCCAGACGGAAGCCCCTCCTTAGTAAAAGGCAGCAGCGGGAACGGGGCGACTAGTCCTGATAGAGGGAAAGATGAATGCAGCTAAGTACACCGAGATCCTTGAAGAAAACCTGCTCCAGAGCGCTCTGGACCTCAGACTGGGGCGAAGGTTTACCTTCCAACATGACAACGACCCGAAGCACACAACCAAGAGAACAAAGGAGTGGCTTCGGAGAAAGTCTGTGCATGTCCTTGAGTGGCCCAGCCAGAGCCCAGACCTGAATCCAATTGAACATCTGTGGAAAGAGCTGAAAATGGTTGTGTACCGACGCTCCCCATCCAACCTGATGGAGCTTGCAAGGATATGCCAAGAGGAATGGGCAAAAATGTCCAGAAACAAGTGTGCCAAGCTCGTAGCTTCTTTCCCAAGACGCCTTGAAGCTGTAATCGCTGCCAAAGGTGCAGCAACCAAGTATTAGGCTAAGGGTGTGTACAGATATGCAACCCCTAAATAACCAATTTTTGTCAGTAAAATAAAATTGCATATTTTCTAAAAACCTGTTTTCACTTCGTCATTATTGGCTATTGTGTGTAGATGTTTGAGGCAAAAAATTAACTCAATCTATTGTAGTATAAGTCTGTAACGTAATAAAACGTGGAGAAGGTGAAAGGAGTGTGCAGACTTTCCGGCTTGACTGTACATTAATATATCTATATATTTTTTTCCCCTCCCACAACACATCTGCACACATTAGTCTTCCTGGAATAACTGTCAAAAATTCCTCCACCAAAACCCCTCCACCTTTAAATAAAAAGTGGAAATAATTATGCATGTATGCACATTTACACTTAAAATTCGAATTATCAATGAATATGAATGTATGCTAACAAAGAAACATTTCCCCCGTAGAAAATGATTGGTTCGTTGCATTTTACGCACCGCAGTGGTAGAAAAGCGGAACGGCATGTAATTTGGTATTTCACAGTCAGAGCATCACATCTAAATATTTGAAAATAATTCAAAATATTTCAATCAATCAATCAATCAATATTTATTTATATAGCGCATTTCACAACAAGTTGTCACAATGCACTTCACAGCAAAACAGCAAAACCCAGCCTAAACTCCCCACAAGAGCAAGCCAAAGGCAACAGTGGCAAGGAAAAACTCCCTGGTGTAACTAGGAAGAAACCTTGGAAGGAACCAGACTCAATGGGGGAACCCATCCTCCTCTGGTCGGCTCAGGGTCTAGGGCTTAAGGACCAACATGGTCAAAACAGCCAATGTCCATGATAATACAATTTGCAGCAGCTAGATGACAGTCCAGATGTGGCGGCAGTGATGGTGGGGAACCGGGCGCCGATGGCGGCGGGGAGCAGCTGGCAGCGGTGGTAAGGAGGGGCAAGCGGCAACGGACAGGAAGCCGGACAGCAACTCTCGAGATGCGGGGCATAAGCCCCGCTGGCAGAATGTGAAAAAAGAGAGAGAGAAAACAGTTAGGGGAAGTGTAATAGAGCAGCAGGAGCACCAACTGGAGGGGTGGAGGGTGGGGAAGGGGTGGGAGGGTGGGGAAGGGGTGGGAGGGTTGGGCAAGTGCCCCCGCCAGGAGTAATCTATGGCTGCATAGCTATGAAGACAGAGTTTGAGGAACCATGCAGTGATGAGAGGGAAAACAGTCCTACCCACCTATCAAGAGCCAGCCCAGGAAGATGGGGTCACAGCTGTTGACAGGTGACAGTAAGGAAAGGATGCCACCCCACATTACTCTATGGCTAAATGCTTCTCTGGTCCTGTCTCCAGACTATAGCTCATTATAAGACTGATCATAGAGGTGCGTTTTTAATCTAGACTTAAATATTGAGACAGTGTCTGATTCCCTTATAAGTTTTGGTAGGGGTGTTCCACAGTAGTGGCGCTCTGTAAGAGAAAGCTCTACCACCCGTCAAGTTTTTAGATATTCTTGGGACTACTAGGTAGCCTGCGTCTTGGGAACGGAGTGATCTTTTTGGCTTATATGGTAAGAGCAGATTACATATATACACTGGCGCAAGTCCATTTAAGGCTTTAAAAGTCAGAAGCAAAATCTTAAAGTCTATCCTAAACTTAATTGGTAGCCAATGAAGCGATGCTAGTACTGGGGTAATATGCTCATATTTCTTAGTTCTAGTTAAAATGCGAGCGGCTGCATTCTGTACAAGCTGGAGATTATTTAGCAAGGACTTAGGGCAGCCAGATAGCAGGGCATTACAGTAATCTAGCCTAGACGTAACAAAAGCATGGATCAGTTTCTCTGCGTCCCCTATTGATAGGAAGTGCCTTATTTTAGCTATGTTTCTTAACTGAAAGAAAGCTACTCTAGATATGTTTTTTATGTGCACGCTAAAGGTTAGATCTGGGTCTATAGTAACACCTAGGTCTTTCACAGCTGAGTTTGGAACAATTAAACAACCATCGAAATTTAAAGTAGATGTACCCAGTTTCTCCCTTTGTTTTTTTGGACCTAAAACCAGCATTTCGGTCTTTTCTGAGTTTAGGAGCAGGAAATTGGAAAGCATCCAGGCTTTAATATCTGCAATACAAGCCTCTAACCGAGAAAGTGGTAGTGCCTCACCGGGTTTCATGGAAATGTATATCTGCGTATCGTCCGCATAGCAGTGAAAATCTACCCCATGTGCCCGAATAATATCACCAAGGGGTAGCATATATAATGAAAAGAGTACTGGGCCTAGCACTGATCCTTGTGGAATACCATATTTCATTACTGAGTAACTGGATGATACTTCATTTATTTTAACAAACTGCTTCCTATTGTATAAGTATGATCTGAACCATGCAAGAGCTTGACCATTTAGTCCAACACAGCCCTGGAGTCTGTTCAGTAGAATTTTGTGATCTATTGTATCAAAAGCTGCACTTAGGTCAAGAAGTACAAGAACAGACACAGAGTTTTGGTCGGCTGATAATAGTAAATCGTTAATAACTTTAAAAAGTGCCGTTTCAGTGCTATGGTAGGGTCTAAATCCTGACTGGAACATTTCATGGATATGGTTTGAGCTAAGGTATGCACCAAGTTGCTTAGCAACAGCTTTCTCTAATATTTTTGATAGAAATGGAAGATTTGAAGTGGGTCTATAGTTTTCCAGTTTGTCAGATTCGAGGTTTGGTTTCTTTAGTAATGGCTTAATAACCACCATTTTTAGTGGCTCTGGTACATATCCTGTTACTAAGGATGTGTTAATAATTTTTAACATATGCTGGCCTAGTATGGGGAAAAGTTCTTTAACTAATTTTGTAGGGATTGGGTCGAGTAGGCAGGTAGTCGGTTTTGAGGACATAACCAGTTTAGACAGCTCCTCCATGTCAATTGGCTTAAAACAGTTTAGTGCCACTGTTGATACATCTTCCTGTGTTAACCAGGATTTGGGCTGTTCATTGATTAAGGGAGGAGTGATGCCTAGAGGAGGAGGCAATTTGGAGATCTGGTCTCTAATAGCTTCAATCTTTTGATTGAAAAAATTCATGAAATCATTACTGCTGTAAACGCTGGGGTAGGATGAAAATTCTAATGATGGTTTTTTAGTCAAATTGTCCACAGTGCTAAACAAGAATTTTGGGTTACATTTGTTTTGTTAAATTAATTTAGAGAAAAAGGCAGATCTAGCTGATACAAGAGCTTGCTTGTACTGGAGGAGGCTATCTTTCCATGCAAGACGAAATACTTCTAGTTTAGCTGACCGCCATTTTCGCTCTAGTTTTCTTGTGGACTGTTTCAGGGCACGGGTAGTGTCATTGTACCAGGGAGTACGGTTTTTTACGACAAAACTTTCTTTTTAGAGGGGCAACCATATCAAGGGTGCTTCTGAGAGTAAAACTTAACTGGTTAGTCAGTTCGTCCAGCGATACTTCAGTGGTATTTCCTTTGTTTGAAAGGAATGATTCCGGAAGCATATCTATAAACTTTGGAATGACGTCAGAGTTTAACGACCGGCTGTAATAGTGTCTTGGCTCTGATATAGAAGTGGTCGTTGCCTCGATTTCAAAAGTAATAAGGAAATGATCAGATAATACAGGGTTATGGGGTGCAATAGTAAGATTAATAACATTGATACCATAGGATAACACTAAGTCTAGGGTATGGCTATGGTAATGAGTGGGTCCACAGACATTTTGTTTGAACCCAACAGAGTCAATAATAGAGGCAAAGGCTGTTCCTAGGGGATCACCTGGTTTATCCACATGTATGTTAAAGTCACCAACAATCACAACCTTGTCTGCCGAAACAGCAAGGCAAGACAAAAACTCAGCGAATTCTATTAGAAAATCCGAATAGGGCCCAGGTGGTCTGTAAACAGACACTAGGAAAGAGGACTGCATGTTACCCCTTATTTTAGCTAAGTCATGCTGTACACAGTTCATAGAAAGAACTTCAAAAGATGAGAACGTATGTCCACACTTAGGGGTTAAGCTTAAGGTGGACTGATAGATCGCTGCAATACCAATTTGCTTCCTAACGCCAATACTTATTAGCTTGTAGTGCACACAACGCACATACTGTAAATAAACATTTTTAGAACCGACTTACGTTGTGCTTCGAACGAATAAGTGTAGATAATGAGTCCCTGCAAGAACCTAAAGCGGTTTAACACAAACATTGTTCTAAATTAAACATGCGGATTATAACATATAAAACAACTACAGTTTTATAATGGCACAATATTTATATTTCACAAATACAGACGGTCATACAGTTTAAACCTTCTATTTACACCACAAATAGACTAACCACTCAGAACGCATACCCTTCCTCCACATTCTTTACAGAAGCAGAACGGTCATCAATGACAGAGAAAATTTGATAAAAATCAATATCCTCTATCCACTTCACGCTCAGAAGAGAATGCACTGCTTCTTCATCGTGGGCAGTGAGACCAAACACTTTTGAAACACATTTCTCAGTCTTTTTTTTTTTATTAGAAAATTTTGTTTACACTCACATCATCATAACAATACAAATCATTCAAAAAACCCCCAGCCTACTTCTCCAAGCCTCCCTAATGTCCCATCATCCAAATCCATATTTACATCAAAACACAAATCCCACCCACCCCAAAAGAAAAAAACCCCAAGACCCTGCATTAACATAGTACATACCTATACAAATACATACAGCCAGAAAACATACAGGAAAACACATAGAAATCACATCAGAGCCTTCCATCTTTCCCATGCTGCGTGGAAACCCCACCTCAGCACCTCCCACCCATACCGCCTCTCCACATCACCCTTTACCATTTGGAACACCGCCCTTGTGGTCCAACCTTGCTTCACTTCCCCCTTCTCCCCCCGCGCCACCCACAACTTATACTTTACCACACTCATCAGTAGCATGGCCAGGAACTTATCCCGCCCCTTCTTTTTCCCCAGCCCCTCCCCAAAAATTACTCCCTCTTGCCTCAAACCCTCCAAAACCCCATACCTACCCTTCACCAACCCCCACACCTCCTGTGCAAAGGCACATCCCCAAAAGACATGCTGCACCGTCTCCCTCTCCCTACACCCAGCTCTCGGACAAAAACGATCCTGCGTCAGACTATGGCGATACAGCACGTCCCGAACCGGCAATCGCCCATAAGCAATCAGCCAGTTCAGATCTTTGAGCCTGTTATCAAGGCCTTTTGGCTGAACCGCCGCCCACACTCCCCTCCCGACTCCCACCCCTAAACCTCCTACCGGCCGCAGCTTTTCCCTCAGAGCTTTGTATAAGCGTCTGTGATCCACCACCAGGTCCCGATCCGCACACTCCTCATGCCTCCTTGCCCACCGCACCACCCACAGCAAATGGGCTGGGACCCTTTCTGCCTTTGGGGCCTTGTTGTCCCACCCCACCAAAAACCTGAAGAAGCCAGAGGCCCAAAATTTCACAAAAAATTGAAACTTATATATCTTCACCCCCAACAAAGCAACACACAAATTACTAAAGAACATAACATCAAATTTCAAAGGAACAAAAGGCACATCTCTTCCCCCTTCCTCCACCCCCTGGTACATCACTACCCTTTGGACATACTCATACCCACCCCACAAAAAACGGAATAACAACTTTGCAAGAGTCGGCCGCAACTGCACAGGCAAGATGTACACCCTTGCCAAGTAAACTAACGAGGGCAGCGCATCTGCCTTAAACGCTAGGACCTTCCCGCTTATAGTAAGGCGCCTCACCGACCACAGACTCAGCCTCCTTGACACCGCTGCCACCCGCCACTTCCAGTTACTCATCCCGTCCTCCTTTGCGTCCCCCCCAAAATCCACCCCCAACATCCTGAGTGGACCCTCACACAAACGTATCCCACACACAACATCCGTCCGAGACCGCCACTTACCAAAGAACTTAATCTTGGATTTTCCCACGTTGAGCTGTCCCCCCGAACCCCTTGAAAAATCCTTCACCTCATCCAGTGCCACCTCCAAACCCTTCTCTGTGATCAAAAACAGCGTCATGTCGTCCGCATATTGTGAGATCTTCAGATCCAGACCATTCCCACCTGGAATTTCCACCCCCCTTATCCTACCATTTCTCCGGATTGCCTCCGCGAGGGGCTCGACATACAATACATACAAGAGGGGAGACAGTGGACATCCCTGCCTAACCCCCCCCAGCTGCCCCACGACCTCCCCCATATGACCATTAACGCCTACCCTACTCCCCACCCGTGTGTACATAATTCTTAACCACCTATAAAAACCTAACCCAAAACCACACCGTGCTAGAATCTTAAACAAAAAACCGTGATGAACCCGGTCAAAAGCCTTCTCCATGTCGAGGCTTGCCACTAACAAAGGCAGGCCCCGGTCATCCACCCAGGCTAGAACGTCTCGCATCAGTTGTAGGTTAAAAATAGTTGACCGCCCCTCCACACCACATGTCTGGTCCCCGTCCACTAAATGTGGCATGGCCAGCCTCAATCGGCCTGCCAATACCCTCGCGATCAGCTTATAATCGACACAGAGGAGGGTGATGGGTCGCCAGTTCCTCAGGTCAAAAACATCGCCCTTCTTGAACAAAAGCGACACAACCCCCTCCCGCATCGACGGTGCCAGCTCCCCCTGAGCGAAAACCTCCTCCACTACCTCTAAAAAATCCGGCCCCACAACATCCCAGAATTTAACAAAAAATTCTTTCGGCAAACCGTCGCACCCCGGAACCTTCCCACCCTTCATTCCCCCCAAAGCCTTCCTCAGCTCTTCCAGGTTGAAAGGCGCCTCCAAAGCTGCCCGTACCTCTTCAGGAACCCGCTCTTCCACTAAGCCTAAAAACCTTTTCCCTACACCCTCTTCGACCACCCGATTCTCAAAGAGCCCACGGTAAAACTCCGTGGCTACCCCTACCATTTCTACAGCCCCTGTCTGAATCTTCCCGTCCAACCCCCGCAATCCCACCATCCTCTTCTTCACCCTTGCCGCTCGTACACTTTGAAAAAAAAACGCAGAGCACGTCTCGTCCTTCTCGTGCTGTTCTCCTTGAACTTTAAATGAAAACACCCGTGCCCTGTTTTCAAAAAAAACCCTCAGCTTTTCTTTTAAACCCGCCCACCGCTCTGTATCAAAGACCCCTCCCAAGTTCCAAACCCTATATATATTCTCTAAATCCCTTTGCAACTTAACAAAATACCGCAACTCCCGCCTCCTCTTTCCCCTACAATACCCCTGTACCATATCCCTCGTACGCACCTTCACCATTTCCCACCACCCAACGATGGAAGGAAAAAATGGTTTTAACTTCCTCCAACTCTTGTACAAAAAAACATACCTTACCTGAAACGCCTCTTCCTCCAACACCTGCACATTCAGTTTCCAAAACCCCTTTCCAAAATTAGGTACACTAAGACCCAAAGCTACCACCACGCCACTGTGGTCGGAAAAAAATAAGGGAAGAACCTCCGCATCAACCACCCGCTGCCCTCTCGGAACAAAAAGGAAATCGATTCTACTCCTTGCTCCCCTTGTATTTCCCCAAGTAAATCCCGCTCCCAACGGGTGCACAAACCGGAACGCATCTATCAAATTAAATCGCTTCACCAAGCTTTCCAAATGTGATAAACTAAGATCCCCCCCCTCAAAAGACACATTGAAGTCCCCCCCCAAAATAACATGCCGATTTGTTGTCAAAATTGAGCCCAGCCCCCAAAACAACTCCTTTCTCCCCATGGGCAAAGTAGGTGCATACACGTTAATCAGACGTAAATTCACCCCCTTCCACTCCACATCCACAACCAAAACCCTCCCCTGCACAAAGGAAAAACTGTCCACCAAAACAAAATCCTTAGACCCCAACAAAATCCCTACCCCTGTAGAACGCACCCCACCCACACTCCAAAAGGAGCTGCCCATAACCCATTCCCCAGAAAACCGTTTGCAATCTTCATCAGATTTTAGGTGCACTTCCTGCAAAAAATATGCTGAAAACCTTTTCAGTTCCAAAAAATTAAACACCCCCGCCCTTTTGAGGTCTCCTCTCAAACCCCGAACATTACATGTCATTATCTTTAATTCCATGACAGAAACACAGAAAAACCAAAAACTACCAATCACACCCCAGGTTCACTCAGCGGCCCTTCTACCTCAAAAACCCCCAAATACGGCACCTCGTTTGGGGACCCTGGAGAGAAGGAGACCACATCATATGCCGACTGAAGAACCGGTGACGCTGATTCCCACTCCAAACTCACCCCGCTCCCACCTCCCACCGACCCCTCTGAATCTGATAGAGAGGGTGTTCCCACCTTCACCTTTTTGCTGGGAAAAATTTCTCCAACAACCCCCATGTCCAGCGGAAGTTCCTCTTCCATCATGCCAGCCCAGTCTTCTACAAAGCTCCGCTTCTGCACAGAAAAGCCTGGCAGAGACTCTCCCGCTTCCTCTTTCTCTGTAACTGTAACTTCTGCCATCGCTGTGGTGGCCGCCGCTCTTTTCACTGCCTCCGACTCCCTGCCCGTCATCAGCGCCTCAGCCCTCTCCACAGCTGCAGCCAGAAGTTCCAGCTCTGGACGTGCCGCTGCCTCCCCTCCAGCCTCCAGCGATGCTTCACCCTCTTCAACAACAGGGATCACCGGGGCAATCCCCTCCGCTGCCTTCTCTTCTCCACCGAACTCAGTAGGTGCCAAACTCTCCATCAACTTCTCCACCACCCCCTCCAAGGCTTTTGCCTGCACTTTACCCCCCGAAGCAGAAGTTTCCCCAGCTGGCTGGGAAACCTGGGCTGGCTCTGGACCAGGCACACGCAACTTCTGCTGCACTCCTTTCTCCACGCCACCAGGGGGCGGCCTTCCAGACACCACAGCCTCCGCGAAAGATCTCTTCCTGTCCGGGCAGTTCCGGAACAGATGATCCGTGCTGCCACAAATATGGCAGCTCTTCTCCTTTTTGCAGTCCCTGGCCACATGGCCCTCCTCCCCACAAAGGCTGCAAACAATTGAGGCTGTGCAGTCTTTGGCCATGTGGCCGTAACGCAGGCACCTGCGGCAGTATGTGGGAAGCCCAGCATAAGTTAAATAACCTCTGTCTGGCCCAATTGCATAAACTGCCGGCAGGTGCTTCACTCCCCCAACACCAGCTGTGTCTCTATGGAGCCTCACTAAGAACTGCCTTTTTCCGTTCCACACTCCAAAAGCGTTCTTTAGTCGAACCTCTGACCGTAACACAGTACAATATTTCTTCAAAAAAATCTCCACTTCCCACGCCGTAACAAAAGGGTTGTAAACAAAAACTCTCACCAATTTAACGTCAAAAGAAAACAACGGCTCAAAAGTTATCCCGTGAAACACATCATTGGGTCTGAGTGATTTATACGCTTCAAAAACCTCTAGACACAAAGCCTCAGAATCCAATGTGAAATCAAAAAATCCCCGCGACTGAAAATCCTGGATGCAGTACATTCTGGAAACTTCAACAGAAAAAAACTCCTTGAAAATCTTCAACACCACATAAGCCAAATTCACCTCTTCACGACGCGGCGGTGCAACAACCACCCGCAAAGTGTTGCGGCGTCGCACCCCGCCAAAAGATGACTCCGGCGACGGGCCTTCCATTATCCCGTCCCAGCGCCCTCCACAGCAAGACGATCGTCCGCAGCCTATCCAAATGGATGTCAATTCCTCAGTTTCTAACTATTGAAATGATCCCTGAAAGTATAGTCTTAACTTTCTTCTGCTGCTCGCCGGGTCCCTTTAAAGTAGCAACTGGTTCCATCCATGGTTGCTCTGCACAATGCATTTCGGCTCACCAAACTGCAATACAGCAGTGCGCCACACGATTTTGGTTTGGGCGCTAGCCCAATTATACATCCTCTGTCCTGGGACCTTTATTGTCCCACCGCATGAAGTCCCTTAATGCCAGCCCAATCCACATTTAAAAAAAATTGCACTTATGCTCCCCCATCTTTGTCGGAATATTTAGTATAGTTCCCAGAAGAACAAGGGTTGCGTCCCAATATTCTTCACTCCCCACCTCCTTTCCTCCACTCCCCCACTACCACTCCTCTCCTACCCAGAAGTATGCAAAACCGCCTGCACCAGAAAGGGAGGTCCTCACGCAGCGGTGTGGGGGGCCAGCCCTCGGCTGGTCCCTTTTCTACCTGCACTGCGTTGCTGTTTTCTGGTCCGCCCGGAAGGAACACCATCTCCTGAGTGCTGTCTCTGTGCTTTCCAACAGTGCGGAGTCCGGCCTTACCGAGAGGAAGGGGGACGGCAGCCAGACCTGTACCAGGGACGCGACGCCATAACGCCGTCCGCCTGACATGGATCCAGGGGGTCGAGGAGGGAGGTGGCAGCACCAGTGTGAGCCCCCCGGTGGGACAGGGGGCCGAGGGCGCAGCCATGGAGGGCGCCCCTGGGCCAGCAACCGCAGGGGGGGGCAGGTCGTGCTGCAGGCCCAAATCCAACTCGACCCGAGACGAGAGTGACAGGTTTGACCCGTCTGGAATTTAGCAGGGCAGTGCTACAAAGAGGTATGGGCTTTGTGCCAGCTGACCTTAACTGCCTGGTAAAGGTTCCAGGTCAAGGGGATATCTTCGAAGTTAGTTTCAAGAACCCCAATGTCCTGGAGAGGTTCTGGAACCTCTATAGAGAGGGGAAGGACAGGCGTCCCCTCAACAACTTTGCAGTCGAGCCCCTGTCCGACACGGAGAACAAAGTGGTTACTGTACAGTTCTATAACGGGACTGTGCAGGACCACGATGTTTCGACGTGGTTGGGCAGGTATGGCGACGTTAAATCTGACGCCAGGAGGGTCCTTGATGAGGATGGAGTGTGGACCGGGGCCAGGAAGTGGCTGGTCCAACTAAAACCCGACCCATTTGTAGTGGGGGGGGGTATGCCATATCCCCAGCACTATCACGCTGGGGAGAAACAGGGGTGTGGTGTTCTATAACGGCATGCCCAAGCTTTGCAGGAACTGCGGTGAGTTAGGTCACTTAGCTGTAGCCTGCACAGTGGTCAAATGCAAGACTTGTGGAGGAGAGCATGAGACCAGGACATGCCGGGACCCAAAGCCCTGTAACTTGTGCGGAGAGAGTGGGCATTTCTTTCGTGACTGCCCACTCTCATACGCAAACAGGGCTAGGAACACCGCACCCCCTCCACCATCTACTGCCCCCCTCCCCCGTCCACCTACCCCTACCCCTACCCCAGCACCCAGAACCAGAACACCAGCCACATCCCCCCCCCACAGCCTGAAACAACCACTCACTCACAAAACACCGCACAAGGCCCCTCAAGCACCATTGACACCGGCTCTCCCCTACGCACAGATCCCTCTGAAACTCCACTACCCACACAGACAGTCACTACAGTTAAAGAGGAGCCTGACTCTGACACCCCCATCACGGTGGAGGAGTCAGACTCCTCGAACACAGATATAGATTCAGACAACACCATAAAATGGCAAGTGGCAAACAGGAAAAGGAAGGGAAAACACAACAACAAAACCAACAGAGTAGAACCACCCGGTCAGCCCCCAAACCCAGCAATAGTTTGCCACTTAAAACAACCAATTCACAAGATACAACAGAAAAACACCAACATTAGGAACATTAGTCCACCCACAGTCAGGCCAGAACCTCCACCTCGCCCTAGCAAACCATCTCCACCACTACTTCTCCATCAAAGAGAAACCCTCTCACGACCCATCACCTTTCAAAGCAGGCCCACTAATGACCGGCCACTTCCTGGCCCCGATCCCACACCCAACATGAGCACTCAGCAGCTCTCCTATCAAGGGCCCTCCGAAGCAAAGGGGGACCCTGGGGTAAAACCATCACGTCCCACCTCTCCGGAACGGAACCTGCCAGGCAGTAAGGAGGGGAGACCTGTGGGCGGACCGAGTCAGGGGGTGAGCAGGCGCCTTCATAACCCGGAAACAGTTATGGACCGTCTCAATAAAATATGTCAAGACATCGCAAAAAATAAACCCGGATCATATGACACAGACAAACAATAAATACTATTATGACATTGGGGGACATGGCAAACACCTTCTCGTGGTGTCCCCCGTCAGTAACTTATGACTGCCAATCGCAGTCATAAGCGAAACAGAATTTGCCAATTAAGGGCTCTCACCCGGGCTGGTGCTCGGCTGCAGTCGGGGAGGAGAGCCGGTGGTGCTTACTCCGCTGGCCTCCAACCCAGAATACTGCAGCTGAACACCGAAGGACTCACCTCCAACAAGATCAGCATCATCGAGCAGCTGGCCTATACCACTAAGGCCCTCGTCATCCTCCTCCAGGAGACCCATTGCTTTTCAGCAGATAAGCTAGTATTACCAAATTTCACACTAGCTGGGTCTATCCTAAGCAGGAAACACGGCCTTGCCACGTTTGTCCATGAAAGGCTGAGCTGGACTCTCGCCGACTAATCCCCGGCTGACTCGGAGATTGAGTGGTTGTGCGTGGACGTTGCCGGTTTTGAAATTGTAAACGTCTACAAGCCTCCACCCTCGCGATTCATGCCGGTGTCTGTCCCGGTGTTCCCCCACCCCTGTCTCTATGCTGGCGACTTTAACTGTCAGCATGAAGACTGGGGGTACAATACCAACACACTCAATGGAGAGAACCTGGCTGCTTGGGCAGCCAACAACTGCCTGGCCCTGTTATACGATCCAAAGGGTGCAGCCAGCTTTCTCTCCGGTCGCTGGAACACTGGGACGAATCCTGACGTGGCATTTGCGAGTGTCGGTGCAGACAACCGGCTCCCGGACAGACGTGTGCTCGGAAAGTTCCCGCGGTCCCAACATCGACCATCGCTGATAACCGTGCCTAAACTCGTGGACTCTATCCCGAGTGAGCCGGCGAAGCAATGGAATTTCCGTAAGGCCAATTGGAAACGCTTCCGCCTCCTCACTAACAAATCCACGTGGCGTCTCCCATCGCCTAATACCAACAACGTGGATGAGTTATACCAGGACTTCTGCGGCATGTTAGTGAAAGCGGCCAAGAAATCCATCCCACGCGGACGTCGCAATAGCTACAAACCGTGCTGGGATGCGGAGTGCGAGAACCTCTACCGCGTTTTCCTTCGGGCTCCTGCCGGAACCGAGTCAAACAGGGCTGCTACAGCCCTGTTGTCAAGATTCGGCCGGAGGAGACAAGAGCGCTGGGAGGAGGCTGTCAATTCCATCGACTTCTCGCACTCTAGCCGCAAGGCATGGAGTATCCTGAACAACCTCACTGGCAGGTCAAGACACTCCCCTCATCATTGCCCCATTTCTGCAAATAAAATCGCATCACAATTTGTGAAAAATGCGGTATACGAGGGTAAAGACCGCGAGTCATCAGGACTCATGGCAAAAGAAGTGTCTGACCTCTGGAGGGCCCCAACATCTAGCAGCGATAACATCTCCGGTGAATTCACACCGGAGGAGTTCGCTGCCGCCCTCCAGCACCTAAAGCCAGGAAAAGCTCCGGGCCCTGATTCCATCTGCCCAGAGCTTATACTCCATGCCACACCTGCCCTGAAGTCCTGGTTAAGAGCTTTCCTCTCTTCCTGCTTGCGCCAACTCAAGATCCCCAAAATCTGGAGAAGACCCCTAGTTGTCGCGATCCATAAGCCGAATAAGCCGGAAGGGGATCCTCAGAGCTACCTTCCCATCTCCTTGCTTCCATCCCCTTCAAGATCCTCGAGCATCTTATCTACGCCCGCGTCGAACCGATCATCAACCTGCTGCTCCCTCGGGAGCAGGCCGGGTTCCGACGCGGGAGATCGACCGTAGACCAAGTCACTTTGATGACTCAAGACATCGAGGACAGCTTTTCGTTCAAGAAGAAGGCCGGAGCCGTTTTTGTCGATCTGACGGCTGCCTATGATACCGTATGGCACCGCGGCCTCACCTGCACCGGCACATGGTCAGTATGATCCTGGAGCTTGTCCGAAATTGCAGCTTTAACCTCACCACCGGTAGCGGACAGCAAAGCAGGTTACGACGCCTCAAGAACGGCGTCCCCCAGGGATCTGTCCTGGCCCCCCTCCTCTATAATATCTACACCTATGACTTGCCTGATACAGTCTCGCGGAAGTATGCCTATGCGGATGACCTCGCGTTGGTGTACTCCGCTGGAGACTGGCAGTCATTGGAGGGGACTTTGAGCCAGGACATGCAGACACTAGTGGCATACCTCTGGAAATGGAGGTTGAAGCTCAGCGAGGCAAAGACATGAGCTCCGAATATATATTGGCGGAACACCCCTGCCATGCTGCGCTGAGCCAATTTACCTCGGCGTGACATTGGACAGGTCGCTCACATTTCGCCGACACCTTGAGTCACTGCGCAAGAAGTTAACATCTCGTGTGGCATTGATGAGGCGACTAGTCGGGTCAGGCTGGGGCGCCGACGCAAGAACATTGCGTACGGCAGCCCTGGCCCTTGTTTACTCGACTAGTGAGTACTGCGCACCGGTATGGTGTCGCAGTGCCCACACCCGCCTCATCGATACGCCCATCAACGAAGCCTTGCGCATCGTGACAGGATGCCTGCGTCCCACTCCTGTGGACAATCTTCCCATTCTTGCAGGCATCCAGCCCGCTGGGCTTTGCCGCGCGGGAGCCACAGCACGTCTCGCGTGCCGGGCCGTGGAGCCAAACCATCTGCTCCACGAAAGGCTCGCTGTAATTGCTGAGCCTCCCCGGCGCCTTAAGTCGAGACACCCATTTGTGCCTGCCGCACAGGAATTCCTGCAGCAATGCAGTGATCTTAACATCAGTGCGGCACAGTGGGCGGATTACATCTGGAGCACGGAGTGGGAGGAGAACACCTCTAGACTCCAAGACTTCATCCCAGACGTCGGTTTTCCCCCTATTGGGGTGGACCTGCCTAGACTGGCATGGGTGAGGCTTAACCGCCTCCGGACCGGCGTTGGGCGCTTCCGCTCATCGATGCACAGATGGGGCTTGGCTTCTTGCACAGCCTGCGAATGTGGCGCGGAGGAACAAACCGCAGACCATGTCATCCTGGACTGCCCGATTTATCGGGCACCCAATGGGATGCATGGTCTGTCGGTTCTGGATGATGACACGGTGACGTGGCTACTGGAGGTGTGCCCCGAAATATAGTCCGGGTGAACCCCCCCTAGGATCGGGGTGGTAAAAGGATAGCCCCTCGGCCCCGAGCCTGGGGATGTGGGAAAAAAAAAAAAAAGAGGAAGATCCTACCCAAACGAAGAAGAAGAAGGGAACCTAACAAATGCCACTCAGTCTTCTCCACTCTGCAGCAAACCCCCTCGGATGTCATCCTTCTTCAGGAGTGCGGAATCCCTTTCCGCACTATGGATGACACTCTGAGGGAGGAGTGGAGAATGGGGGACTCTCTCTGGTCCGGCTCGAACGTCGCTCGAGCCGATGGGGTCGGCACATTGACCAAAAACCCTTCCGTTAAAATCACTGGAAATAACATCTTGGCAAGTGGGCGAATCCTCGTCACAGACATTTGTGTCGGGGGTTCCCCACTTAGAGTGGTCAATGTGTACGGCCCAATCAGCGTAGCCGAGAGGGTCTCCCTATTCACAAAACTAAGAACCACTATACACTGCAATATGCCGGTTGTCGTGGGGGGGGGGGGGATTTCAACTGTGCCCTCAGGGATGAAGACCGCAGCAGACCAAGGAAAGATTGGTCGAGCGACGAGCTGTGGTCTATCATAGAAGATTTGTCCCTCCACGACGCCGGGGGCGCCTCTCCCCCACAACATACATGGGTGAGCTCCTCTGGTGTCTCCTCTTCTCGAATTGATATGTTCCTGCTCTCCCCAGGCCTGAGAGTGCACGCCTTTTCCATCCGGGCAGTGCACTACTCAGACCACCACATGGTGACCGTGTCCCTGGTCTGGGAGAAGGCCATAACCGTTGGCAGGGGTCTCTGGAGAATGAATACCAGCCATCTCCAGGACCCCAATAGAGTGGTGGGAGATGGTGAAGGAGCGGGTACAGGGCTACTTCCGGGCAGTCGGGCGGAGGAAGGCAAAGGAAAGGAGGGCGGCTTTTGACCACGCTAATGCTGCCCTCCAGAGACTGAGCCTCCTCCAGTCCCGAGGCCTGGAGGTAAGCAGCGAGATTGCACTCGCTAAACAGAGCCTCTCCGCCCTCTATCGGGAGGAGCGGAGAAAATACACCTTCCGCTCCAAACTCCAGGGCCTTGAGGAGGATGAGAAGTGCACGAGGTACTTCTTCCACAGGGCATGGTCAAAAACTAATAACATTTCTTCCCTTTATAACAGCAGGGGGGTGGTGGTGTCTGAAGAGGCCGAGGTCCGGGAGGTGGCCAGGGAGTTCTATGCGGGTCTGTACAATATAAGGCCCGCAGATGGGGCTCTCATGGACACCTTCCTGGGCTGCCTGGACAGACGCCTGGGGGACGAGAGCATGGAACCAGAGTTGAGCGCCGAGGAGCTCACCCGGGCCGTGCGCTCCCTTAATCAGCACAAAGCTCCTGGTCCTGACGGGATCCCGGCCGAATTTTATCAGGCCTTTTGGGATCTCCTGAAGGAGGACGTGGCGGACGTTTTCAGGGCGGCGTACAGGGAGGGGCGGTTGGGGGCCTCACTGAGGCAGAGTGCGGTTGCTCTTGTCCCCAAGAAGGGGGACCTGAAGGACCTCCGGCACTGGCGGCCGATTAACCTCCTCTCAGCCGATTATAAGATCATGGCGAAGGCACTGATGAGGAGGTTCCAACACCTGATAACATCGGTGGTCGGCCCCGACTAAACGTGCAGTATTCCAGGGAGGTCCATAAACGACAACCTGCTCCTTGTGAGGGATGTTATAATCCACTCCGGGGAGCACAGGTCCCCCTTGGGCCTTCTCAGCCTAGACCAGGAGAAGGCCTTTGACAGGGTAAGTCATGTGTGCTTGGAGAGGGTGCTAGAGAGGTTTAATTTTCCTAGCTCCCTCCTGCGCTGGACCAAAATGTGTTTAACTGACATCTCGGGGAGGGTGGTTGTGAACAAGCAACCATCCGCCCCCTTTGACATTAGGTCTGGCGTCAGGCAGGGATGCCCCCTAGCATCCCTCCTGTACGTCATCTACCTCGAGCCCTTCCTTCAGGCCATCAGGGGCAACCCGGGCATCGCTGGTTATCCACTGCCCGGGGCCCAGGGGGAGCGGCTTAGGGTGATGGCGTACATGGACGACATCACCATCGTCGGCACAGACAGTCATTCCATCACCGTTGCCAACAAGGTGCTGGATGACTTCTGTGCAGCCACTGGCGCCCTAGTCAATAGGGACAAGAGTGAACTGTTTCTGTCTCGGCATTGGAGTGAGCCACTAATCGTCTCTTTCCCTGTGCGCAGAGATAATATCAAGCTCCTGGGGGTGACCTTCCAGTCAGACGGCGAAGGAAGGCTGAGCTGGGAGGGAACCCTCCGCCAGCTGGAGCGTGCGGCCTCTGACTCAGACGAGTAAGATCCTGGTCCTGAAGGCAATAGTCCTTCCCATTTTTCTTTACTTGGGGAGGGTGTTTCCCCCAGACAAGGCCACTAGTAAACTCATTACTAGAATAGCCTTTCGCTTTGTCTGGGGGAGCACCATGGAAAAGTTGAAAAGAGCTACCCTCCTCAAGGAAGAGCGGAATGGGGGCAGGGGGGTTCCAGACATTGTTAACATCGTTTTGGTGCAGGGTCTGGCCACACTGGTCCACAACACTCGGAAGGTTGAGAAGGCCTCTGGTGCCTTTGCTAGGTACTATGCCACTCCCTTCCTGAGGACGATGGGCCTGTGCGCGCTGGACCTCACCATACCGTACAGCTGGGACCCCCCATATGTATATCGAGCCCTGAGGGACTTTGCTTTTGGGGCAGGATTGCCCAGGGCCGGGCTGACCTCGTGGAGTTATAAAATGATCATGGCTCATTTAAGATCGAAGGAGACCATGACACTCCCGAGGGGCAGCACGACCCTGGACCCGTCCATAATCTGGGCTAATGTCCTAAATAAGTGTATAAGTAACAAGCAAAAGGACATTGCCTGGATGTCTGCCCACATGTGTCTCCCCACCAGGTCATTCATGTTTAAGCGGCACTTGGCCCTGACCTAACGCTGCCCCCACGGATGCACTGACTCAGAACATATTTACCATCTGTTCTGGGAGTGCTCCGTGACCAGACGGGTCTGGGGCCTTGTTGTTTCCTCTGTCTCCTGTAACAGGTTGCTGCCTAGGTCCTCCCTGACTGCTGAGAGTGTCCTCTACAGTCCCCGTGGAGGATGTAAAACACCGGAGCTCCAGCGGCAGTGGAGGATCGTAAACACCATGAAGCAGGTCCTGTGGGAGGCAAGGAACATCAAGGTCTATCAAAAAACAACGGTAGACCTGGTCACTCTCAGGAGGAGGGCGCGAAACCTCCTCCAAGACGGCGTTATGGTCGACTTTGCGAAGGACAAGTGTCTGGCGAGAGAGAAATGGGGGGTGGACCATTGGAAAGAACTGATCATCTAGTCCACCCCCCTCCATCCTAAGGAAGAGAGAGAGAAACAGAACATTTGCCCACCCAATAAGGATTGTGTCAAGGCATAGATCTGGAGAAGGGTACGGAAAAATCTCTGCAGCTTTACAGGTCCCAAAGAGCACAGTGGCCACCATCATTCATAAATGGAAGAAGTTTGGAACCACCAAGAATCTTCCTAGATCTGGCCGCCCGGCCAAACTGAGCAATCGGGGAAGACGGGCCTTGGCCAGGGAGGTGAGCAGGAACCCGAGGGTCACTCTAACAGAGCTCCAGCGTATCCTTCTGGAGATGGGAGAACCTTTCAGAAGATCAACCATCCAGGCAGCACTCCACCAATCAGGCTTTTATGGTAGAGTGGCCAGACGGAAGCCCCTCCTTAGTAAAAGGCAGCAGCGGGAACGGGGCGACTAGTCCTGATAGAGGGAAAGATGAATGCAGCTAAGTACACCGAGATCCTTGAAGAAAACCTGCTCCAGAGCGCTCTGGACCTCAGACTGGGGCGAAGGTTTACCTTCCAACATGACAACGACCCGAAGCACACAACCAAGAGAACAAAGGAGTGGCTTCGGAGAAAGTCTGTGCATGTCCTTGAGTGGCCCAGCCAGAGCCCAGACCTGAATCCAATTGAACATCTGTGGAAAGAGCTGAAAATGGCTATGTACCGACGCTCCCCATCCAACTTGACGGAGCTTGCAAGGATATGCCAAGAGGAATGGGCAAAAATGTCCAGAAACAAGTGTGCCAAGCTCGTAGCTTCTTTCCCAAGACGCCTTGAAGCTGTAATCGCTGCCAAAGGTGCAGCAACCAAGTATTAGGCTAAGGGTGTGTACAGATATGTAACCCCTAAATAACCAATTTTTGTCAGTAAAATAAAATTGCATATTTTCTAAAAACCTGTTTTCACTTTGTCATTATTGGCTATTGTGTGTAGATGTTTGAGGCAAAAAATGAACTCAATCTATTGTAGTATAAGTCTGTAACGTAATAAAACGTGGAGAAGGTGAAAGGGGTGTGCAGACTTTCCGGCTTGACTGTAAATTAATATATCTATATATTTTTTTCCCCTCCCACAACACATCTGCACACATTAGTCTTCCTGGAATAACTGTCAAAAATTCCTCCACCAAAACCCCTCCACCTTTAAATAAAAAGTGGAAATAATTATGCATGTATGCACATTTACACTTAAAATTTGAATTATCAATGAATATGAATGTATACTAACTAAGAAACATTTCCCCCGTAGAAAATGATTGGTTCATTGCCTTTTACGCACCACAGTGGTAGAAAAGCGGAACTGCATGTAATTTGGTATTTCACAGTCAGCGCATCACATCTAAATATTTGAAAATAATTCAAAATATTTGCTTCCTAATGCCGATACTTATTAGCTTGTACTGCACACAACGCATATACTGTAAATAAACATTTTTATAACTGACTAACGTTGCGCTTCGAACGAATAAGTGTAGATAATGAGTCCCGGCTAAAACCTAAAGCGGTTTAACACAAACATTGTTCTAAATAAAACATGCGGATTATAACATATAAAGCAACTACAGTTTAATAATAGCACAATATTTATATTTCACAAATACACACAGTCATACAGTTTAAACCTTCTATATTCACCACAAATAGGCTAACCACTCAGAACGCATACTCTCCCTCCACATTCTTTACAGAAGCAGAACGATCATCAATGACAGAGAAAATTTGATAAAAATCAATATTCTCTATCCGCTTCACGCTCAGAAGAGAATGCACTGCTTCTTCATCGTGGGCAGTGAGACCAAACACTTTTGAAACACATTTCTCAGTCGCAAACTATAGAAATGATCCCTGAAAGTATAGTCTTAACTTTCTTCTGCTGCTCGCCGGGTCCCTTTAAAGTAGCAACTGGTTCCATCCATGGTTGCTCTGCACAATGCATTTCGGCTCACCAAACTGCAATACAGCAGTGCGCCACACGATTTTGGGTTGGGCGCTAGCCCAATTATACATCCTCTGTCCTGGGACCTTTATTGTCCCACCGCATAAAGTCCCTTAATGCCAGCCCAATCCACATTTAAAAAAAATTGCACTTATGCTCCCCCATCTTTGTCGGAATATTATAGATCCCATGAAGAACAAGGGTTGCGTCCCAATATTCTTCACTCCCCACCTCCTTTCCTCCACTCCCCCATTACCACTCCTCTCCTACCCAGAAGTATGTCATGAGACGGACGGTGGCGACCCAGACCTCAACCCCACCTGAGGATCAACGCTTGCCGCCTCCACCAGACAGGGAGGTCCTCATGCAGCGGTGTGGGGGCCCAGCCCTCGGCTCCCTTTTCTCCCTGCACTGCGTTGCTGTTTTCTGGTCCGCCCGGAAGGAACACCATCCCCTGAGTGCTGTCTCTGTGCTTTCCAACAGTGCGGAGTCTGGCCTTACCGAGAGGAAGGGGGATGGCAGCCAGACCTGTTCCAGGGACACGACGCCATAACACCGTCCGCCTGACATGGATCCAGGGGGTTGAGGAGGGAGGCGGCAGCACCAGTGTGAGACCCCCAGCGGGTCAGGGGGCCGAGTGCGCAGCCACAGAGGGCGCTCCGGCTCAAATCCAACTCGACCCGAGGCGAGAGTGACAGGTTTGACCCGTCTGGAGTTTAGTAGGGCAGTGCTACAAAGGGGCATGGGCTTTGTGCCAGCTGACCTCAACTGCCTGGTAAAGGTTCCGGGTCAAGGGGCAATCTTTGAAGTAAGCTTCAAGAACCCCAATGTCCTGGAGAGGTTCTGGAACCTCTATAGAGAGGGGAAGGACAGGAGTCCCCTCAACAACTTTGCGGTCGAGCCCCTGTCCGACACGGAGAACAAAGTGGTCACTGTACAGTTCTATAACGAGACTGTGCAGGACCACGATGTTTCGACATGGTTGGGCAGGTATGGCGATGTTAAATCTGACGCCAGGAGGGTCCTTGATGAGGATGGAGTGTGGACCGGGGACAGGAAGTGGCTGGTCCAACTAAAACCCGACCCATTTGTAGTGGGGGGGGGGGGTATGTCATATCCCCAGCACTATCACGCCGGGGAGAAACAGGGGTGTGGTGTTCTATAACGGCATGCCCAAGCTGTGCAGGAATTGCGGTGAGTTAGGTCACTTAGCCGCAGCCTGCACAGTGGTCAAGTGCAAGACTTGTGGAGGAGAGCATGAGACCAGGGTATGCCGGGATCCAAAGCCCTGTAACCTGTGCGGAGCGAGTGGGCATTTCTTCAGAGACTGCCCACTCTCGTACGCAAACAGGGCTAGGAACACCGCACCTCCTCCACCATCTACTACCCCCACCCCTACTCCAGCACCCAGAACCAGAACACCAGCCACAACCCCCCCCACAACCTGAAACAACCACTCCCTCACAAAACACTGCACAAGGCCCCTCAAGCACAAACGACACCGGCTCTCCCCTACGCACAGACCCCTCTGAAGCTCTACTACCCACACAGATAGTCACTACAGTTAAAGAGGAGCCTGACTCTGACACCCCCATCACGGTGGAGAAGTCAGACTCCTCTAGTGCTGATTTAGATTCGGACATCTCCACAACATGGCAATTGGCTAACAGGAAAAGAAAGGGAAAACACAACAAAACAAACAGGACAGAACCACCCGGTCAACCTCCAAACCCAGCAATAGTTTGCCATCATAAACAACCAATTCATAAGATACAGCAAAAAAACATTAATATTCGGAACATTAGCCCACCCACAGTCAGGCCAGGACCTCCACCTCGCCCTAGTAAGCCATCTCCACCACCACTTCTTCATCAAAAAGAAACCCTCTCAAGACCCATCACATTTCAAAACAGGTCTACTAATGACCGGCCACTTCCTGGCCCCGATCCCACACCTAACAAGACCATCAAGCAGCTCCCCTCTCAGGGACCCTCCGAAGCAAAGGGGGACCCTGGGGCAAAACCATCACGTCCCACCTCTCCGGGACGGAACCCACCAGGCGGTATGGAGGGGTGACCTGGGGGCGGACCGAGTCAGGGGGTGAGTAGGCGCCTCAATAATCAGGACATTGTTATGGAACGCCTTAATAAAATCTGTAGAGACATTGCAAATAATAAACCCGGTTCACATGACACATATAACTAATAACCATTACTATGTTATTCACAATCATTATATCAAATACCCGCAGCATTAAGGAACCTATTAAACGTTACTCAGTCTTCTCCACTCTGCAGCAAACCCCCTCGGATGTCATCCTTCTCCAGGAGTGCGGAATCCCTTTCCGCACTATGGATGACACTCTGAGGGAGGAGTGGAGAATGGGGGACTCTCTTTGGTCTGGCTCGAACGTCGCTTGAGCCGATGGGGTCGGCACATTGACCAAAAACCCCTATGTAAAAATCATGGGAAACAACATCGTGGAAAGTGGGCGAATCCTCGTCACAGACATTTGTGTCGGGGGTTCCCCACTTAGAGTGGTCAATGTGTACGGCCCAACCAGCATTGCCGAGAGGGTCTCCCTTTTCACAAAACTAAGAACCACTATACACTGCAATATGCCGGTTGTCGTGGGGGGGGATTTCAACTGTGCCCTCAGGGATGAAGACCGCAGCAGACCAAGGAAAGATCGGTCGAGCAACGAGCTGCGGTCTATCATAGAAGATTTCTCCCTCCACGACGCCGGGGGCGCTTCTCACCCACAACACACATGGGTGAGCTCCTCTGGTGTCTCCTCATCTCGTATTGATATGTTCCTGCTCTCCCCAGGCCTGAGAGTGCACGCCTTTTCCACCCGGGCAGTGCACTACTCGGACCACCACATGGTGACCGTGTCCCTGGTCTGGGAGAAGGCCATAACTGTTGGTAGGGGTCTCTGGAGAATGAATACCAGCCATCTCCAAGACCCCAAAGTGCGTCTCTCCTTCTCGAGGCGGTACCTGGAGTGGGTGAGTCTAAAACATCTTTTTGACTCCCCGATAGAGTGGTGGGAGATGGTGAAGGAGCGGGTGCATGGCTACTTCCGGGCAGTCGGGCGGAGGAAGGCAAAGGAAAAGAGGGCGGCTTTTGACCACGCTAATGCTGCCCTCCAAAGACTGAGCCTCCTCCAGTCCCGAGGCCTGGAGGTAAGCAGCGAGATTGCACTCGCTAAACAGAGCCTCTCCGCCCTCTATCGGGAGGAGCGGAGAAAATACACCTTCCGCTCCAAACTCCAGGGCCTTGAGGAGGATGAGAAGTGCACGAGGTACTTCTTCCGCAGGGCACGGTCAAAAAGTAATAACATTTCTTCCCTTTATAACAGCAGGGGGATGGAGGTGTCTGAAGAGGCGGAGGTCCGGGAGGTGGCCAGGGAGTTCTATGCGGGTCTGTACAGCATAAGGCCGCAGATGGGGCTCTCATGGACACCTTCCTGGGCTGCCTGGAGGGACGAGGAGCCCACCCGGGCCGTGCGCTCCCTTATTCAGCACAAAGCTCCTGGTCCTGATGGGATCCCGGCCGAATTCTATCAGGCTTTCTGGGATCTCCTGAAGGAGGACGTGGCAGAAGTTTTCAGGGCGGCGTACAGGGAGGGGCGGTTGGGGGCCTCACTGAGGCAGAGTGCGGTTGCTCTTGTCCCCAAAAAGGGGGACCTGAAGGACCTCCGGCACTGGCGGCCGATTAACCTCCTCTCAGCCGATTATAAGATCATGGCGATGGCGCTGATGAGGAGGTTCCAACACCTGATAACATCGGTGGTCGACCCCGACCAAACGTGCAGTATTCCAGGGAGGTCCATAAACGACAACCTGCTCCTCGTGAGGGATGTCATAATCCACTCCGGGGAGCGCAGGTCCCCCTTGGGCCTTCTCAGCCTAGACCAGGAGAAGGCCTTTGACAGGGTAAGTCATGTGTGCTTGGAGAGGGTGCTAGAGAGGTTTAATTTTCCTAGCTCCCTCCTGCGCTGGACCAAAATGTGTTTAACTGACATCTCGGGGAGGGTGGTTGTGAACAAGCAACCATCCGCCCCCTTTGACATTAGGTCTGGCGTCAGGCAGGGATGCCCCCTAGCATCCCTCCTGTACGTCATCTACCTTGAGCCGTTCCTTCAGGCCATCAGGGGCAACCCGGGCATTGCTGGTTATCCACTGCCCAGGGCCCAGGGGGAGCGGCTTAGGGTGATGGCGTACATGGACGACATCACCATCATCGGCACAGATAGTCATTCCATCACCGTTGCCAACAAGGTGCTGGATGACTTCTGTGCAGCCACTGGTGCCCTAGTCAATAGGGACAAGAGTGAACTGTTTCTGTCTCGGCATTGGAGTGAGCCACTAACCGTTTCTTTCCCTGTGCGCAGAGATAGCATCAAGCTCCTGGGGGTGACCTTCCAGTCAGACGGTGAAGGAAGGCTGAGCTGGGAGGGAACCCTCCGCCACGTCCAGGCTAAACTCCGGAGCTGGAGCGTGCGGCCTCTGAGTCAGACGGGTAAAATCCTGGTCCTGAAGGCAATAGTCCTTCCCATTCATCTCTACTTGGGGAGGGTGTTTCCCCCAGACAAGGCCACTAGTAAAATCGTTACTAGAATGGCCTTTCGCTTTGTCTGGGGAAGCACCATGGAAAAATTAAAAAGAGCTACCCTCCTCAAGAAAGGGAAGAATTGAGGCAGGGGGGTTCCAGACATTGTTAACATAATTTTGGTGCAGGGTCTGGCCACATTGGTCCAGAATACTCGGAAGGTTGAGAAGGCCTCTGGTGCCTTTGCTAGGTACTATGCCACTTCCTTGCTGAGGACGATGGGCCTGTGTGCGCTGGACCTCACCATACCGTATAGCTGGGACCCCCCATATGTATATCGAGCCCTGAGGGACTTTGCCTTTGGCAGGATTGCCCAGGGCCGGGAAAAATTTTTTAAAATTAAAAAGGGACGGGAAATAAACCCCCCCCCCATTTCCCCCGTAGAAAATGATTGGTTCGTTGCCTTTTACGCAACACAGTGGTAGAAAAGCGGAACTGCATGTAATTTGGTATTTCACAGTCAGAGCATCACATCTAAATATTTGAAAATAATTCAAAATATTTGCTTCCTAACGCCGATACTTATTAGCTTGTACTGCACACAACGCACATACAGTAAATAAACATTTTTATAACCGACTTACGTTGCGCTTCAAACAAATAAGTGTAGATAATGAGTCCCTGCTAGAACCTAAAGTGGTTTAACACAAACATTGTTCTAAATAAAACATGCGGATTATAACATATAAAACTACTACAGTTTAATAATAGCACAATATTTATATTTCACAAATACACACGGTCATACAGATTAAATCTTCTATTTACACCACAAAGAGACTAACCACTCAGAATGCATACCCTTCCTCCACATTCTTTACAGAAGCAGAACGGTCATCAATGACAGAGAAAATTTGATAAAAATCAATATTCTCTATCCACTTCACGCTCAGAAGAAAATGCACTGCTTCTTCATCGTGGGTAGTGAAACCAAACACTTTTGAAACACATTTCTCAGTTTTTTGTTTTTTTTGAAAAATTTTATTCACGCTTCGTGAGTACCACCATACAGTATATTACACAAAACACCCCCCTTCCCTCCACAACCCCCACATGTCCCACGGTCCCATAACGAAAGTCCACTTCCTTGCTCCCACCATCCAAATCCCATGACCCCCCGGCATTCCCAGCATCCATCAATATGACATGTCCCTCCAACAGCCTACTTTTTAATGCATACATATACAAATACATGTACATACTTACATACCTACACACATGCACAAAACCTTCCCAATACATCAAAACAAAACCAAACCCCACCAACTCACAGCAAGACTTTCCACCTTTCCCTTGCTGCGTTAAAACCCCACTTCCTCACCTCCCATTGGAATCTCCGCTCCACCTCCACCCTCACCATCTCTACCACCCCTCTCGCTGTCCACCCCTGCCTTAAAGACCCCCTTTCCCCCCGCGCTACCCAAAGTTTGTGCTTCGTCATACTGAGCAGCCACAGGGTCAAGAAACTTTCCCGCCCCTTCTTCCCCCCCAAATCCTCCCCATACAGCACACCCTCCTGGCCTACCCCTTGCACCACCCTATATCTCGCCTTAACGAGTCCCCACACATCTTGAGCAAAACCACATCCCCAGAAAACATGCTGCACTGTCTCCATCTCAGTTGCACACCCCACCCTTGTGCAGAAACGGTCTTCCGTGAGTCCATAACAGTACAGGACCTCCCTCACTGGCAGTCGCCTATACGCAACCAGCCAGTTGAGGTCTTTTAGCTTGTTTTCCAGGCCCTTAGCCTGCACCACTGCCCACACTCCCTTCCCCACCCCGACACCAAGACCTCCAGCTGGCATGAGTTTTCCCCGCAATGCCCTGTACAGACGCCGGTGATCTAGTACCAGGTCTCTCTCTCGACACTCCTTGTGCCCCTTGGCCCAGCGCACCACCCGCATAATGTGGGTGGGGACTTTCTCTGCCCGAGGGACCCTATTGTCCCATTCAACCAGAAACCTGAAAAACCCCGAAAACCAAAAATGCAGAAAGAACTGAAATGTATGCCTCCTTGGCCCTGACAGGGCCACACACAGATTACAAAAAAACATAACATCAAACTTCAACGGAAAACACGGCACATCCCTACCCCCCTCCTCCACCGCCTGATACATAAACACCCTCCGTACATATTCAAAACCCCCCCACAAAAACTTAAACACAGCCCTGGTCAGGTCCCTCCTCAAACACGGCGGCAATACATACACCCGCGCCAAATATACTAAAGAAGGCAACACGTCTGCCTTTAAAGCCAGGACCTTACCACTTATGGTCAGGCACCTAGTTGACCACAGCCCCAGCTTTCTCTTCGCCCCTGCCAACCGCCTCTCCCAGTTATATTGGGCGTCTTCCGCCACCCCTCCCGCAAAATCCACGCCCAGAATCCTCAGTGGCCCCTCGCATAGTCTCAACCCATACAACGGATCCGTCCGAGACCTCCACGTACCAAAAAACTTAAACTGAGACTTACCCACATTCACTAAGGCCCCAGACCCCCGTGAAAAATCCTCCACCACGCCCAGTGCCGTCTCCAAACCCCTCTCCGTCCCCAAAAAAAGAGTCAAGTCGTCAGCGTACTGCGAGACTTTGAGTGCCACTCCACCCCCTCCTGGAATTGAAACCCCTCTGATGCTGTTGTTCCTCCTAATTGCCTCCGCCAACGGCTCCACGTACAGAACATACAGGAGGGGGGAGAGTGGGCACCCCTCCCTGACACCCCCCTGCTGTCTCACAAAACCTCCCAAATTCCCATTAACCATCACCCGACTCCCCACACCCCTGTACATAATACTCAACCAACTCAAAAAGCCTCTACCAAACCCACACTGTGCCAAATTCTCAAACAAAACCCCATGGTGCACTCTGTCAAAAGCCTTTTCCATATCCAGGCTTGCCACTATCAGTGGCAAGCCCCGCTCCCCCACCCACTCCAGAGTATCTCGGACCAACTGCAAATTAAACCCTGCAGAGCGGCCCTCCACCCCACAAGTCTGGTCCTCATTGACCAGATATGGCATAGCTGAACGCAACCTCCCGGCAAGCACCCTAGCTATTAACTTATAGTCAACGCACAAGAGGGTAATGGGCCGCCAGTTCTTCAGGTCCAAAGGATCCCCCTTCTTAAAAAGGAGCGACACCACCCCCTCCCGCATTGATGGCCCCAGCTCCCCCCGAACAAAAATCTCCTTCGCCACCAACAAAAGATCTGGCCCCACAAGCTCCCAAAACTTCACAAAAAACTCCTTAGGCAGTCCATCCCCACCAGGCACCTTCCTGCTCTTCATCCCCATAAGGGCCCGGTGCAGCTCCTCCAAGCTGAAAGGCAGCTCCAGCGCTGCACACACGTCCCCTGGGACCCGCTCTTCTATTAGGCCCAGGAAAACCTCCCGCGCGCTTCTGTCTACACCCCTCTCCCCAAACAGTTCACGATAAAAAACCGTGGTTGCCCCCACCATTTCTTCTGCCCCTGTCCACACCCTCCCATCCACCCCCCGCAAACCCTGCATCACCCTCTTCACCCTTCTGGCCTGCACCGACTGGAAAAAATAAGAGTTGCACCTTTCATCCTTCTCCCACCCCTTCCCCTGAGATTTAAAAGAAAAGGAACGTGCTCTACCTTCAAAATGCACCTTCAACTCCTCCTTTAACCTAGCCCACCTCTCCATGTCAAAAGCCCCACCCAGATTCCAAGCCGTATAAAGAGCCCCCAACTCTCCCTGTAACTTCACCAAGTACCGCTGTTCCCTCCACCTCTTACCCTTACAATACCCCTTCACCAACCCCCTTGTGCGTTCCTTAATCATCTCCCACCACTCAATGACAGATCCATAAAAGGGTTTCAACTTACCCCAACTCCTGTACAGGCTTACAAACCTATTGCAAAAGGCCTCCTCCTCCAACACCTGGACATTGAGCTTCCAAAAGCTCTTCCCAAATTTAGGTGCACTAAACCCCACTGTTGTCCTCACCCCACTATGGTCCGAGAAGAACAGCGGTATGACCTCCACAGAGCTCACCCGCTGCCCTCCTGGGACAAAGAGGTAGTCTAGCCGACTCCTTGCTCCCCTGGAATTCCCCCAAGTAAACCCCGGCGCTTGCGGGTAAACAAAACAGAAAGAATCAATTAGATGAAAGCGCTTGATCACCTCCTTCAGGTGCCCCGAGCTAGCATCTCCCCCCTCCCAACAAACGTTAAAATCCCCACCCAACACAATGTGACGATTTGTTACCAAAATTAAATCCAGCCCCAGAAACAATTCCCTCCGCCCTAATGACGTAGTTGGTGCATACACGTTTATTAGCCGAAGCCTAACTCCCCTCCAGTCTGCGTCTACAACCAACACCCTCCCCTGAACTAAGGAAAAACTGTCAACCAAAACAAAATCCCCCGATCCCAACAAAATCCCAACCCCCGAAGAATGAACTCCCCCCACACTCCAGAAGGAGCACCCTCTACCCCACTCCCCAGAAAACCTCTTACAATCCTTTTCTGAACGCAAGTGCACCTCCTGCAAGTAGAAAACCTCCACTTTCTGCAGGGCCAGGAACTGAAAAAACCCTCCCCTTTTCCGGTCCCCAGCCAAACCCCGCACATTGCATGTCATAAAGGAAAGACCAGCCATTACAAAACACAAACAGGACAACACAAAGACATTAGTCCCCAGTCTCTCTAAGACCCATCCCCAAACCCATGCCCTCCCCACACAAATAAGCCACCTCGTTAGGTGGTTCAGGTGAAAAAGAATCCACATCATATGCTGTGTCCGAAGTGGGTGACAAACCTGAAGTGGGCGAATCCTCCTCCAAGCTTACCCCACCGGCTGACTCATCAGAATCGGACCCCGACGAAACTCCCACCCTGACCTTCTTACTTGGAAAACCCATCTTCCCTGCTTCCACAACTTTCAGAAGATGTAGCTCCTCCACCTTGTCCATCCTTTCACCCCAACCTACCTCTAAGCTCCGCTTCAGTGTTGGGGCCTCCTGTGGCATTTCCTCCACCTCAGCTCCCGCCTCACCTACCAAAACCTCCGCGGGCTCCCCGATCTCCGCCAGCAGCGCCGCCAGTGCCTCACCCCCCTGCTCTCCCTCAATTGCCACGGGGACTCCCAGCTCGCTCATCTCTGGAAGCTTAACCTTCTCCAATGCTTCCGCTGTAGTTGCCTCCATGGTGCCCTGCACAACTCTTGCCTCCAAAAACTCGGCGCTCGCCCCGGCTGCAGATACTGAGGATTCTCCGGCCAGCTGAAAACCCCGCAGTGGATCCGGAGCCGGCGCAGACGCTTCAGGGCAGGCCTCAGCAGTACTGGTTCTTCGGTCCTGCTGTTGTACCCCCGCCTCACCACCAGGGGGGGGTCTCCCCAAACGCACAGCCTCTGCAAAGGATTGACGCCGGTCCGGGCAGTTCCGGAACAGATGTTCCGTACTACCACAAAGATGGTACCTTTTGTCCTGCTTACAATCCTTCGCCACATGGCCCTCTGCTCCACACAAGCTGCACACGATGGCTGCCGAGCAGTCCTTGGCCATGTGGCCATAACGAAAGCACCTGCGGCAGTAGGTTGGCAGTCCCGTGTAGGTCAAAAACCCCTTGTCGGGGCCGATAGAAAAAACTGCCGGCAGGTGTCTCAGGCCTCCCAAACCAGCTACATCCCGTCTAAGCCTCACCAAAAATAGTCTCTTCCCGTTCCATACTCCAAAGGAGTTTTTTAGCCTTACACCTGCCCGCAAAATCGTGCAGTATTGCTTCAAAAAAAGCTCTACATCTAAACCCGAAACAAAAGGGTTGTAAACCATATCCGTCACCAACTTCACATCAAAAGAAAATAATGGCTCGAAACTAATGCCGGAGAGAACTTTGTGCGGCCCTAAAGCCTTGTACATTTCAAATACCTCCAAACACAGAGACTCCGAATCCAGCGTCACATCAAAGAATCCTCGCGCCTGGAAATCCTGGATGCAATACATCCGCGACACTCCAACTGAAAAAATCTCCTTAAAAACTTTCACAATAACAAAACTCAAATCCACTTCTTGCCTCCGTGGCAGTGCGACCACAACCCGCAACGTGTTGCGCAGCCGCACCCCACCCGAAAAAGACTCTGGCGCCGGGCCCTCCATTGTCCCGTCTTCGCGCCTGCCAGGAAACCCCAGGCGTGTTCTTCTCCACGGAAGCCCCTAGTAAAAGGCGAAAGACCTGTTCAATTTTTATTTTACAAAGATTTTTATTTACACACAAAATCACAATACATTACATCAATACATCAACCAAAAAATCTTGTCATAAAGCCCCCCCACTGAATCCAACCCAAAAAAAAACCCCAACACATTCCCCAATCCCACACAAATGAAACTACTTCACAATTACAGACGTTTTACACAACACAAGTGGTGTTTTCCATCTCTTCTTATTTTTTCACAGGCCCAAGACCGCTTTCACTGGCCCCCACCATTTTTTACACACCTCCTGTCCCTCAATATGGGCGCAGTCTTATTTCCACCCTCACCCTTCCCTCCCACCCTCTATAACACTGCACACTTGTTGTCATGTCTGATGGAAACTCCATCTTTTTATTCCTTACCTCCCACAAGGCTATTTTGCCCCCACTCATCAAAAAACTAGCCGCTCTCTTATTCTCCTCCTTCCACGATGCCGCTCCTTTCCCTATCATAACCCACTCCCTTGTTATTTCTGCCCCCAGTGCTGGGCCAATCAGCCTCTTATTCACATGCTCCCAAAACCTTTTAGCGAAAGAACAGTCCCAAAAAACGTGCGCCTCATTCTCGTCCTCGCTACAACCCCTTGGACACTGTGCCGTCCTAACTGCGCCAAACCTGTACAGTCTTGCCCTCACAGGCAGCCTTCCCAATGCACACATCCAATTTAAATCCTTCGCCCTGTTTGGCAGCCCTTTCCATTGCAATACCCCCCAATCCACCCCCTTCCTACCCAAATTCCTCTCTGCTTCCTGCACCACCTTCCCCAACAGTGCTTTGTACATCTGCCGGTGGTCTGCCAGTAATTCCCCCGTCATAACCTCTCTATGTGTCCTAAAAAAAAGAACAATCCTCTCATAATGCCAGGGAACATCCTCTGCCCTGGGACCTTTGTTGTCCCACCCTATAAAACCCCTTAATGCCATCCCCATCCACATTTTAACAAAAAAATAGCACTTATGCTCCCCCACCTTTGTCAGAATATTATAGATCCCCTGAAGAAAAAGAATATCTAATTTCAAAGGAACACAGACTAGTCCCCGTCCCCCTGCTGTCACTGGAAGGCAGAACACCTCCCGCCCCACAGGTCCACACCCTCCCCCCCAAAGGAAGGAAAAAAACCAGCCCGGTCACCCTCTGTCCAAAAATCACTGGCACTGGAAAAACCCGCGCGAGGCAAACCAGCTGCGGCACAACATCCGCGCCCACAACTACCACTCTCCCCGCTATAGTAAGTGCCCTGTCCTTCCACAAAAACATCCTGATCCTAACCTTCCTTAAACACACCTCCCAATTTACTCTGTCTGCCCTGCCTTTCAGGAAACGAACACCCAATATTTTTATTCCCTCTGGACACTGTGCCACTCCATACTGTTCCCCTGTCTTCCCCTTCCACCCCTCGGAGAACATTACGGCCGACTTGTCATAATTGACCACTGACCCAGTTGCCCTACAATATTTTCCCACTGACAACATAACCCTATCCATATCCCTCTCAGACGACAGCAGAACTGTGGTGTCATCTGCGTACTGCAGGACTTTAATCCTTTCACCTCCTCCCCCTGGAGCCTGTAGGCCCTGAAATTGCTCATCCTTCCTCATAAGTTCCGCTAAAGGCTCAATAAATAGAACATACAATAAGGGTGACAGAGGGCACCCCTGTCTTACCCCCCTTCTCTGTGCCACCGGGCAGCTCAATGCCCTGTTTATTTTCACTCGACTAAACACACCCTCGTATCAAGCCTTCACCCACATGATAAAACCTGCCCCAAAATTATTTTTTTCCAAAACCTGAAATAAAAATGAATGGTCTACCATGTCAAAAGCCTTTTGTTGATCTAGGCTCAGAACCCCCACCCCTATACCCCTACTGTCTGCCCAGCTTAAAATGTCTCTTATCAGGACCAAATTGTGCACCCCCATCCTCCCAGGTACCCCACATGTCTGATCTGGGCTTATGGCCTCCCCCAGAACTACCTTAGCCCGATTCGCAAGGACCTTTCCCAGCACCTTACAGTCGACACACAAAAGAGTTACCGGACGCCAGTTCCCCAACTCTTTCCTATCCCCTTTTTTATAAAGTAGGTGTATGATGCCCTCTCTCATTGAACTGGGCATTTTGCCCTGCTTACCTAACTCATTCAACACCTCCACCAGGTCCTCCCCCATGATCTCCCAAAATGCTGCATACAGCTCCTTGGGGATTCCATCCCTCCCTGGCGTCTTTCCGTTCTGTAAAGCGAACACGGCCTCTCTCACCTCCTCCCTCACAATATCCTTTCCAAGAGCTTCCTGCTTACCTGACTTCACCTTCGTCCAAAGCTGTGACACCAGCCGATCTCCCTCACTCACATTCCTCTCCCTGGCCCTAAATAAAGCAGAATAAAATCTCACCGCTGCGTCCAACTTATCCTGCTGTTCCACCACTTCCCCCTGCTCCGACCTCAGCGTCTCCATAAATGCAGTGGTCTGCCTCGTTTTAATGGATTTAAAGAAAAAAGCAGTCACCTTCTCATCCTTTTCCCTTCTTTCCACTCTTGCCATAAAGGAAAACCCTTTTGCTTTTTGATTGTAATGTTCCCTTATTTCACTCTTTACTCTTTTCACTTCCTCAGAATCCACCCTTCCACCCCTATTGGCCACTCCCATCCAATACTGCAGTTCCTTCTGCGATAGCCACACCCTCGCTTTCTCCTCCCGCCTCCTAATTTTCCCATAAGCCACGCAGAACTCCTTTATCCTCTCTTTCACTACCTCCCACCAGTCCAAAACAGAATTATATTGCGATTTAAAAACTCTCCACCCTAAATAAAATTCATTAAACTGCTCTACAAAAATCCTGTCACGCAATAACTCAACATTAAATTTCCACAAACTAGAACCCCGCGAAACCCCCCTCCCCCCTAGAGAAAACAAGATCATGTGATGATCAGAAGACCAACTAGGCAGCACCTGGAAATTCCCCATGGCTTCATGAGCTGATACAAAAAAATTATCTAATCTCCGTTTAGACCCCCTTGTATTTTTCCAGGTGTAACCTGGACCGTTGTTCCCACAGACATGTAATCCATCAACCAAATTGTATTTTCCCAGAAGATCTTTAAGGAATGGCACTGTGAAGTCCCTCCTCCCTCCTCCCTCCTCCCTCCCACCACACCTTCATCCAATGAGGCATTAAAACCCCCCCCCATTATCACACACCTGTTCGTGGTGAGTAAATCAGGCAGATTTTTAAAAAAAAACAACCGCTCAGTAGCATTGCACGGAGCATATACATTAATAAATCTATATTTTTTCCTCTCCCACAACACATCTGCACACATTAGTCTTCCTGGAATGACTGTCAAAAATTCCTCCCCCAAAACCCCTCCACCTTTAAATAAAATCCCCAACCCATCGGAATGTACATTTCCCACACTCCAGATTGAAACTCCCAAAGCCCATTCTTTGGTAAAATTAACATCCCCCCTCCCGCCAAATGACACTCCTGCAAAAACACCACTGAAGAATTAATGTAACTGAGAGAACAAAACAGTGCCTGCCTTTTCCTCCCGTCTTTAAGCCCCCTGACATTTAACAATTTTTTTCCTGCCATTACACACAGTAAAAAAAGGGGGAAAAAAACATCACTTTTCTACCTGAAAGCCCATCATCCGCAGCAGTTCCTCCGTTCCCTCAAACAACATGCCCTGTGGCGAGTCAGGGAAGGACAAATCCACCTCCTCTGCCCAGTCCTATATCTGTACCTTAGCTTTCGCAGGCCGCTCCACCGTTGGGTCCGCCTTCCTCTCCACCTGCTTCCTTTTGGCTCCATGCAGAGCTCCCCCAATGTCCTCCAACAATGTCGGGACTCCCTCACTTTCGGAGTCAGCCTCCCCCACCTCTTCCTGCTCCATACCCAGGTCAAGGCTTCGGTCTTCCCCAGACCCAGCTAACACCAGCATTTCGGAGTAGGTGGTGGACTGCACCTCACTCCCCAGCTGCTCCATCACTCCTTCCTCCTCCATGATGTCCTCCGCTGCTGGCGACTCCCCTTCAGCTGCACCTTCAGCAGGCCCTGCATCTCCTGCCTCCGCTCCCCTGGATTCCTCAGCGGCATCCTCTGCCACGCTCTGCCCCGCAGCCTCGTTCTCCGTCTCCTTCGCTTCCTGCAGGTCTCTGCTCACACCTCCCGTCAGAGCGTCCTCGTAAGAGGGCCGACGTTCCGGGCAACCCTTCATGAGGTGCTCCTCCGACCCGCAGATGTTGCAGGCCTTCGGTTCCCTGCATTCCACCGCCATGTGCCCCTTCTTCCCACAATTATGGCACACTACCTTATCACACTCCATATTGATGTTGCCCACTTGCATGCAGCGCCTGCAAAATGGCGGCTGCCTGGAGTTCATGATGTGGCCCTTCACACCCTCCACCATACGAAGGCCGGTGGATGCAAGTAGCCCTGAAAGTCCTCGTCACTTTCCTTCAACAGGACCTCGTACACCCTGTTCCAGAACCCATAGATGTCCTTTCTATACTTAGGCCTGGTCAGTACTTGGGCATATTTCCCCAGGTACCTGGTGACGGCTTCATCGGGTAGGTTCATGTCAAACATGTTGACAATCACCACCCGATAGTTCCTCCTCTCCAGCGACTCCACTCTATAAGGCCCCAAGTCATCTTCAGAAGCCTTGCACTGCTCCGTGAAAACTTTAAAAGGCTCTGGGCCTTTAAAAGTAATGTCCACAAATTCATCCCGTCCATTCCTTTGGAAACCCAGAACCTCTTGGTCAGTCAGGTGGAAACGCCCAATCACCAGGTCTCTAACAAAATCCTCTCTCATCGGAAGCTCGCCTTTCAATCCAGCCCACTGGAACCTCAATGTATTGTTCACAACTCTCCACTCTTTTCATTCTTCCATGATGGAATTCAACAAATCATCACCATTCGGGACTATAGAAACGATCCCTGAAAGTATAGTCTTAAAGTCACTCTTCTACATGTAGAGGTCCCAATAAACTAGGAACTGATTTCATTCATGGTTGCCCTGCACGATGCACTTTGGCTTCACCAAACTATATAAAACACAAAGGTAGCCTACTCCACGAGATTTTGGTTCATGTTCTACCATGTTTCGGCACATTTAGCCAATTCTCTATGAAAATGCATGATATTTTGGCAGTTTTGTCATAAGCGTCTAAAAGTTCGTATGATTTGTAGCCTACTAATCGTGTGCGAATAAAGTGGAAATAATTATGCATGTATGCACATTTACACTTAAAATTCGAATTATCAATGAATATGAATGTATGCTAACTAAGAAATATTTCCCCCGTAGAAAATGATTGGTTCGTTGCATTTTACGCACCGCAGTGGTAGAAAAGCGAAACTGCATGTAATTTGGTATTTCACAGTCAGAGCATCACATCTAAATATTTGAAAATAATTCAAAATATTTGCTTCCTAATGCCGATACTTATTAGCTTGTACTGCACACAACGCACATACTGTAAATAAACATTTTTATAACCGACTTACGTTGCGCTTCGAACGAATAAGTGTAGATAATGAGTCCCTGCTAGAACCTAAAGCGGTTTAACACAAACATTGTTCTAAATAAAACATGCGGATTACAACATATAAAACAACTACAGTTTAATAATAGCACAATATTTATATTTCACAAATACACACGGTCATACAGGTTAAACCTTCTATTTACACCACAAATAAGCTAACCACTCAGAACACATACCCTTCCTCCACATTCTTTACAGAAGCAGAACGGTCATCAATGACAGAGAAAATTTGATAAAAATCAATATTCTCTATCCACTTCACGCTCAGAACAGAATGCACTGCTTCTTCATTGTGGGTAGTGAGACCAAACACTTTTGAAAAACATTTCTCAGTCGCAAACTATAGAAATGATCCCTGAAAGTACAGTCTTAACATTCTTCTGCTGCTCGCCGGGTCCCTTTAAAGTAGCAACTGGTTCCATCCATGGTTGCTCTGCACAATGCATTTCGGCTCACCAAACTGCAATACAGCAGTGCGCCACACGATTTTGGTTTGGGCGCTAGCCCAATTATACATCCTCTGTCCTGGGACCTTTATTGTCCCACCGCATAAAGTCCCTTAATGCCAGCCCAATCCACATTTAAAAAAAATTGCACTTATGCTCCCCCATCTTTGTCGGAATATTATAGATCCCATGAAGAACAAGGGTTGCGTCCCAATATTCTTCACTCCCCACCTCCTTTCCTCCACTCCCCCACTACCACTCCTCTCCTACCCAGAAGTATGCAAAACTGCCTGAACGAGTACAAGTAGTTGCATGTACAGTGCCCTTCTGGCACTGTGCCCCAGCTTAACCTCTTAATGCCAAACGCCCCCTAGCGGTAACGCGGGCGTGACGGAAATTATTAAATTATACATTTCATTAATTTAATAATATATAATAAACTGCTCACCTCAATATTTTGATTAAATATCCTTATGATATATCCATTCCTTCTGGGAAAGTGGTTTTTAAGCCCAAAACGTCGAGATAAAACTTTGTAAATAACGTTGGAACTCTGACCTAATTCTCAAACATGTATTGCAGCTTGATGTCACACCATAAACAATGTCCTGGTAAACTGTTCTGCTTAATTGTATTTCACAAAACTTTGGTTTAAAAAATCATTATACCTTTAGCAGGGCTCGAAATTGCGACCGTTTTGGTCGCATATGCTCCCGAAATTTAATCTGTGCGACCTCGAAATATAATTGGGAGCATTTGTGCGAGTGCAAATAATTGTTCTGGTGCAACCTTTTTTTTTCTTCTTTTTTCCCCCCCAGTCGAACGTCCCTTTCTCTGTACATTCGCTAGTTAGTACATTCAGTATGTGCCTTGTGAGCTGACAGTGACCATTCTAACCAATCAAACGTGAGCTTGACGTTCTTACCTTTAATGCTGATTTTAGATTGGTTAAGATTAGCCTTCAATGACTCCCTTTCACGGCACTCCACTGTCACGTGACACAGAGCTAACGTTACCTGAAGACAAGTTTATTATCAATTTATTAACGTTACCTAACTAGCTAAATTGGTAACGTTAGCTAGCGTTATCGAAAGCTAACAATATGAAGCGAACGATTACGGCATTTTTTAGTAACGTTAACGTTACTAAAAACGTAACAGATGTAGTCGCCGTGGCTGCTGAAACAGTTGTGGGTACACCAGCAGCGAAGGCGGCGTACACTTTTCGGAGAGAGTGGCTGAAGGACTTCGAATGGCTTAGGTATGACAACGGCGCAATGCACTAGCCTGTGGGACGGAGAAAATTTACCTTTAAACTGATTATTGGTCTTAATAATTTTTCAATCAGTTTCCTTGATTAACAATAGGCTACATCAGCGTTTAATTCACCAATTACTCAATGCCATCAAATGTAGCCAGTTCTCCTCAATTAGACTATTAGGCAAGTAATACAATTATTTTAACTTGCATAGCAAAATTGTGCAACATTATTATTATTATTGTCAACATTATAATTGTGGATACATGTGCTCTTCGTTCTCCGCACTCTTAATTCCGAAAATATTCATGGTAATTAAACGGTCTTAAAGCTCAGCTTTTGTTTTTTTATTTTTTTATTTTATTTAGCACAACCTGCAATAAAAAAATAATCTAACAAAAGCTGAGCTTTAAGATCGTTTAATTTCCATGAATATTTTCGGAATTAAGAGTGCGGAGAAAGAAGAGCACATGTATCCACAATTATAATGTTGATTAAAATGTGCACAATTTTACGGCGCAAGTTAAAATAATTTTATTACTTGCCTAATAGCCTAATTGAGGAGAACCGGCTACATTTGATGGCATTGAGTAATTGGTGAATTAAACGCTGATGTAGCCTATTGTTAATCAAGGAAACTGATTGAAAAATGATTAAGACCAATAATCAGTTTAAAAGGAAGTATTCCGCCCCCCCCCCCCCCCCCCCAGGATATTGCGTAAAGCCCCTGTGGTGGCCTACCATGCGTTTTTAAGGCTACTTTCACCGTTTTATGTTACTTGTAAACCGTACTGTTATATTGTCGTTTTTTATCAATAAAATAAATATATATTACATATATTGTTGGTGCTCCTTACATTTTGGTGGGTGCTCCTAAATTTTTGCTGGTGCTCCTAACTTTTTGAAGTTGGGAGCACCAGTGCTACCAAGTAAAAAAGTTAATTTCGAGCCCTGACCTTTAGGCTTCAAGAAAAAATACTTTAAAACTTTCATAAGGCTGTACATGATTTTTTTCCAATTTTAAACCTACTTGTGCTTTTTTGCACTTGATTACGACTCGTTCGGCTGTGTTCACTTTGGCGTTGTGAAACTCAGCCAGTTTCTGGAGTACCAATCCAACGGCTTAGTATATGTTAGCCAGAGTGGTTTTGAACTTGTTTGCAGAGAATTATGCAAAACCGTCGTCAATTGGGTGTATTTCTTTGACTGATAGCACAATAGGCCTATCTGAAGTGGGAAAAACTGTCTTCGACCTGCCTCCACTCCGAGTATTATTTGCTTTCCATTGGGTTTTAAAACTGTCTGTCAAATATTCCAGCCAATAGCCAAGACTCTTATCTTTCAAACGAGCCGTCATTGAACACTGTAGCCATCGTATATCAAGGAGATTCTGCTGTGCGTATAAGGAAGTAGCACCCACGCGTAATTATCGAACCAAGATGGCGCAGTGTTTTTACCTTGTAGCGTAGCTCGCTACATTCCGTTTAGCAAAGCACAATTAATTAGGTAAGGCCCGCAGTTACATTTTTTTACTTTAGAGTATTTTTGATACAGTTTTTATGTAGTTATGTCGAGATTTTTGAGGCGTTTATCCGTGCACCAAGTGCTAGACGAACTGGATAAGCCAGAAGATGTTTTTGCCGAGGGAGACTCATCCTGTCTCAGTGACGCTGAATCCACTGATGACCGAGATGATGTTGCTGACATGTAAGTTGTTTTATCATACTAACAGTGTTATGCTATAAACGCAATGAATTTCGCCATAGCAGGTAACGTCGTTAGGGCTGGTGGTATTAACGATTTTTCGATATACCAGTGTGAATTCACGCAATGCCATGCGGGTTCGTAATTACATTGTCAACTGTATTTTATTGTTTTTCATACAATTAATATTACAAATTGCACATTCCAACGGTATGATAAATAATTTATGAAGTGAACTTAGGGTGTATTGTCTGTGTTGACAAACTCGCACGTGTTACGTGGCGTTGCCAACAACACAGATGTAAGTTTGGTGTAAGCATCGAAGGAAATGTGCAATTTAGCTGCAATGCGTGAATCCCTGTGTTTCTTCTGTGAAGCTAACTAACCTTATATACTTATGCATAAAATCGGTCCCTCTCAGTTAAATTAATATAGATAGTATTACCTTTACAGTGGCAAGCTAGCAAGCAAAATTACAGGTAACAAGCAGCTAGCTATCTATTTGTGTCTGAGATGAGCTACTAAATCGATTTTTTTTGAGTGTGAAATGGCTTCTGGAAGTGTTTAGTAAAGTCATTGTTCCACATGAGTAAATTGTTCTGTATGAAGTACAGAAGGCTGTGCAGGTAAACAAAATGGCAATTTATGCATGGTATGAGGGAGAGAACATGATAACATCAGGGAGTACTTGTTTATTATTATTATTGTTGATTGTTGTTGTATAAGGGGGACTAATGGGTATATCAACATGGTGGACAGTTCCATGGACAGTGTTAGTGGGGTTTGTAATGATGCAGATTGCTCTCCTGAGGGAATGTGTAGTCTAAATGGCTTCTGTATGAATGGTTAAATAATCTCTCCTCACCCTCCACCCCCATGTTTTGATCCTTTGCCTTTTTTTGTTTTTAGTTCTTTTTTTTTTAGCTTTTTGGACCCTGCCATTTTGTACTTTCTTTGTGTAAATACGGTAACTTCAGCAATTAGAGGGCAAGGATCTTTTTATTTGTTACAGCAGGGGTGTTTTTATTTTTTATCTAGGAAACTGGTGGACTTTTGATTTTTTATCCACTGCACTTTTAGTAGTACACCTTAGTGCACTTGTATATAGTTGATATATGTTTGTCATGTATAAAGTTTTGCCTCCTAAAACCCAACCCCAACATCCCTGTCATAGGAGGTGGCAACAGAATAAAGGACAGGACTGGCTAGCAGTAATGTGTAGGGAAGTTTCATACTATTCCCATTATTCATTTGAAAACCTGTTTGCACATTCCTGGACTCATTTCTGGCTAATGGGGCTCTGTTGAAATACACAAGATTCACTATGCTGCTACATGGGTTTTGACAGCTTTTTGTGACCTCGGGTAGTTAGTTGTGTAATATGAAGAGCAACAAGAACACGTCTAAAAATGAACTTTTATTGCCAATATTGACAAATTATCTCATTTTTTTGTAAAAACCTAAAAAATAAATCATATTGAGACCTTTCTGGAACATTGCCATTTTTGGCACATTTGGCACCATTTGGATAACGAAAAAGGTTCACCTGAAAAAAACCCTGTAAAATTTGAATGGTTTGAGATATTGACACCAGATTGTTACCAGAGGTAGGCAGCATATTGATGAATCAGATAGAGGAGTCATTTCCTTGATTGCATTTGTAGCTCCCCAGGTAAAAATTCTTAAACTTGAATGTAGGTACCCGTTTTTTAGTTTTTTATATTTTCTGTACATAAATTGTTGTAGTTAAGTATCAAAAACTGGATTTCTATGAGTTCTCACTGCTTAGTCGTAATACTGCAGGTGTCTTCTTTAATAAAAGCCATGAACCATATTTGTACCATTTATAGTTTTTGAGATAACCACCTTTGTTTGTCACTAGTGAAAACAGGCGAAAATTGGCCTATTTTGCCCTCGGTAGGAAGAGGTTAAGGCCCGGAAGCGTCGGGCTACAGTGGCTGAAATAGCGCAGATGAAAGCACTGCTTATGAACCTGCAGCCTCAACACTCAGACCCTAGTGCTGAGCTGGAGCCTGATGTTGTATGGTCTTCGTCCCATGAGTGGGTGCGCAGGGAGGATGCGGTTGATATGACACCCAAAAGTGAGCTGAGATGCATTTTGTTTCCACTGATACTGATTGAAATGTTTCTACAACTTAATTGGAGTCCACCTGTGATAAATTCAATTGATTGGACATGATTGGGGATTGCCAACACCTGCCTATATAAGGTCCCACAGTTGACAATGCATGTCAGAGCAAACTCCAAGCCATGGGGTCAAAGGAATTATCTGCAGACCTCGGAAACAGGATTGTGACAAGGCATAGATCTGGAGAAGGGTACGGAAAAATCTCTGCAGCTTTACAGGTCCCAAAAGAGCACAGTGGCCACCATCATTCGTAAATGGAAGAAGTTTGGAACCACCAAGAATCTTCCTAGACCTGGCCGCCCGGCCAAACTGAGCAATCGGGGAAGACGGGCCTTGGCCAGGGAGGTGAGCAGGAACCCGAGGGTTACTCTGACAGAGCTCCAGCGTATCCTTGTGGAGATGGGAGAACCTTTCAGAAGATCAACCATCCAGGCAGCACTCCACCAATCAGGCCTTTATGGTAGAGTGGCCAGACGGAAGCCCCTCCTTAGTAAAAGGCACATCACAGCCCGCTTGGAGTTTGCCAAAAGGCATCTAGAGGACTCTCAAACCATGAGAATCAAGATTCTCTGGTCTGATTAAACCAAAATTGAACTTTTTGGCCTGAATACCAAGCGTCACGTCTGGAGGAAACCAGGCACCGCTCATCACCTGGCTAATACCATCCCTGCAGTGAAGCATGGTGGTGGCAGCATCATGATGTGGGGATGTTTTTCAGCAGCGGGAACGGGGCGACTAGTCCTGATAGAGGGAAAGATGAATGCAGCTAAATACACCGAGATCCTTGAAGAAAACCTGCTCCAGAGCGCTCTGGACCTCAGACTGGGGCGAAGGTTTACCTTCCAACATGACAACGACCCGAAGCACACAACCAAGAGAACAAAGGAGTGGCTTCGGAGAAAGTCTGTGCATGTCCTTGAGTGGCCCAGCCAGAGCCCAGACCTGAATCCAATTGAACATCTGTGGAAAGAGCTGAAAATGGCTGTGTACCGACGCTCCCCATCCAACCTGACGGAGCTTGCAAGGATATGCCAAGAGGAATGGGCAAAAATGTCCAGAAACAAGTGTGCCAAGCTCGTAGCTTCTTTCCCAAGACGCCTTGAAACTGTAATCGCTGCCAAAGGTGCAGCAACCAAGTATTAGGCGAAGGGTGTGTACAGATATGTAACCCCTAAATAACCTATTTTTGTCAGTAAAATAAAATTGCATATTTTCTAAAAACACTTTGTCATTATTGGCTATTGTGTGTAGATGTTTGAGGCAAAAAATGAACTCAATCTATTGTAGTATAAGTCTGTAACGTAATAAAACGTGGAGAAGGTGAAAGGAGTGTGCAGACTTTCCGGCTTGACTGTACATTAATAAATCTATATATTTTTTTCCCCTCCCACAACACATCTGCACACATTAGTCTTCCTGGAATAACTGTCAAAAATTCCTCCACCAAAACCCCTCCACCTTTAAATAAAAAGTGGAAATAATTATGCATGTATGCACATTTACACTTAAAATTCGAATTATCAATGAATATGAATGTATGCTAACTAAGAAACATTTCCCCCATAGAAAATGATTGGTTCGTTGCCTTTTACGCACCGCAGTGGTAGAAAAGAGGAACTGCATGTAATTTGGTATTTCACAGTCAGAGCATCACATCTAAATATTTGAAAATAATTCAAAATATTTGCTTCCTAACGCCGATACTTATTAGCTTGTACTGCACACAACGCACATACTGTAAATAAACATTTTTATAACCGACTTACGTTGCGCTTCGAACGAATAAGTGTAGATAATGAGTCCCAACTAGAACCTAAAGCGGTTTGACACAAACATTGTTCTAAATAAAACATGCGGATTATAACATATAAAACAACTACAGTTTAATAATGGCACAATATTTATATTTCACAAATACACACGGGCATACAGTTTAAACCTTCTATTTACACCACAAATAGACTAACCACTCAGAACGCATACCCTCCCTCCACATTCTTTATAGAAGCAGAACGGTCATCAATGACAGAGAAAATTTGATAAAAATCAATATTCTCTATCCACTTCACGCTCAGAAGAGAATGCAGTACTTCTTCATCGTGGGTAGAGAGACCAAACACTTTTGAAACACATTCCTCAGTTGCAAACAATAGAAATGATCCCTGAAAGTATAGTCTTAACATTCTTCTGCTGCTCGCCGGGTCCCTTTAAAGTAGCAACTGGTTCCATCCATGGTTGCTCTGCACAATGCATTTCGGCTCACCAAACTGCAATACAGCAGTGCGCCACACGATTTTGGTTTGGGCGCTAGCCCAATTATACATCCTCTGTCCTGGGACCTTTATTGTCCCTTAATGCCAGCCCAATCCACATTTAAAAATAATTGCACTTATGCTCCCCCACCTTTTTCAGAATATTATAGATCCCCTGAAGAAAAAGAATATCTAATTTCAAAGGAACACAGACTAGTCCCCGTCCCCCTGCTGTCACTGGAAGGCAGAACACCTCCCGCCCCACAGGTCCACACCCTCCCCCCCAAAGGAAGGAAAAAAACAGCCCGGTCACCCTCTGTCCAAAAATCACTGGCACTGGAAAAACCCGCGCGAGGTAAATTAGCTGCGGCATAATATCCGCGTTCACAACTACCACTTTCCCCGTTATAGTAAGTGCCCTGTCCTTCCACAAAAACATCCTGATCCTCACCTTCCTTAAACACACCTCCCAATTTACTCTGTCCGCCCTGCCTTTAAGGAAACGAACACCCAATATTTTTATTCCCTCTGGACACTGTGCCACTCCATACTGTTCCCCTGTCTTCCCCTTCCACCCCTCGGAGAACATTACGGCCGACTTGTCATAATTGACCACTGACCCAGTTGCCCTACAATATTTTCCCACTGACAACATAACCCTATCCATATCCCTCAGATGACAGCAGAACTGTGGTGTCATCTGCGTACTGCAGTACTTTAATCCTTTCATCTCCTCCAGCTGGAGCCTGTAGGCCCTGAAATTGCTCATCCTCCCTCATAAGTTCAACGGCTCAATAAATAGAACATACAATAAGGGTGACAGAGGGCACCCCTGTCTTACCCCCCTTCCCTGTGCCACCGGGCAGCTCAATGCCCCGTTTATTTTCACTCGACTAAACACACCCTCGTATAAAGCCTTCACCCACGTGATAAAACCTGCCCCAAAATTAATTTTTTCCAAAACCTGAAATAAAAATGAATGGTCTACCATGTCAAAAGCCTTTTGTTGATCTAGACTCAGAACCCCCACCCCTATACCCCTACTGTCTGCCCAGCTTAAAATGTCTCTTATCAGGACCAAATTGTGCACCCCCATCCTCCCAGGTACCCCACATGTCTGATCTGGGCTTATGGCCTCCCCCAGAACTACCTTAGCCCGATTCGCAAGGACCTTTCCCAGCACCTTACAGTCGACACACAAAAGAGTTACCGGACGCCAGTTTCCCAACTCTTTCCTATCCCCTTTTTTATAAAGTAGGTGAATGATGCCCTCTCTCATTGAACTGGGCATTTTGCCCTGCTTACCTACCTCATTCAACACCTCCACCAGGTCCTCCCCCATGATCTCCCAAAATGCTGCATACAGCTCCTTGGGGATTCCATCCCTCCCTGGCGTCTTTCCGTTCTGTAAAGCGAACACGGCCTCTCTCACCTCCTCCCTCACAATGTCCTTTCCAAGAGCTTCCTGCTTACCTGACTTCACCTTCCTCCAAAGCTGTGACACCAGCCGATCTCCCTCACTCACATCCCTCTCACTGGCCCTAAATAAAGCAGAATAAAATCTCACTGCTGCGTCCAACTTATCCTGCTGTTCCACCACTTCCCCCTGCTCCGTCCACAGCGTCTCCATAAATGCAGCGGTCTGCCTCGTTTTAATGGATTTAAAGAAAAAAGCAGTCACCTTCTCATCCTTTTCCCTTCTTTCCACTCTTGCCATAAAGACAAACCTTTTTGCTTTTTGATTGTAATGTTCCCTTATTTCACTCTTTACTCTTTTCACCCTTCCACTCCTATTGGCCACTCCCATCCAATACTGCAGTTCCTTCTGCGATAGCCACACCCTCTCTTTCTCCTGCCGCCTGCTAATTTTCCCATAAGCCACGCAGAACTCCTTTATCCTCTCTTTCACTACCTCCCACCAGTCCAAAACAGAATTATATTGTGATTTAAAAACTCTCCACCCTAAATAAAATTCATTAAACTGCTCTACAAAAATCCTGTCATGCAATAACTCAACATTAAATTTCCACAATCTAGAACCCCACGAAACCACCCTCCCCCCTAGAGAAAACAAGATCATGTGATGATCAGAAGACCAACTAGGCAGCACCTGGAAATTCCCCAATTCATGAGCTGATACAAAAAAATAATCTAATCTCCGTTTACACCCCCTTGTATTTTCCCAGGTGTAACCTGGACTGTTATTCCCACACACCTGGAACCCATCAACTAAATTGTATTTCCCCAGAAGATCTTTAAGGAATGGCACTGTGAAGTCCCTCCTCCCTCCCACCACACCTTCATCCAATGAGGCATTAAAATCCCCCCCCATTATCACACACCTGTTCGTGGTGAGTAAATCAGGCAGATTTTTTAAAAAAGCCAACCGCTCAGTAGCATTACACGGAGCATATACATTAATAAATCTATATTTTTTCCTCTCCCACAACACATCTGCACACATTAGTCTTCCTGGAATAACTGTCAAAAATTCCTCCACCAAAATCCCTCCACCTTTAAATAAAATCCCCAACCCATCGGAATGTACATTTCCCACACTCCGGATTGAAACTCCCAAAGCCCATTCTTTGGTAAAATTAACAACATCCCCCCCTCCCGCCAAATGACACTCCTGCAAAAACGCCACTGAAAAATTAATGGAACTGAGAGAACAAAACAGTGCCTGCCTTTTCCTCCCGTCTTTCAACCCCCTGACATTTAGAGACAAACATTTTTTTCCTGCCATTTATACACAGTAAAAAGAAGGGGAAAAAAACAACAAAAAAACCATCACTTTTCTACCTGAAAGCCGATCGTCCGCAGCAGTTCCTCGGTTCCCTCGAACAACATGCCCTGTGGTGAGTCAGGGAAGGACAAATCCACCTCCTCTGCCCAGTCCTTTGTCGGTATCTTAACTTTCGTAGGCCGCTCTGCTGTTTCGTCCACCTTCCTCTCTACCTGCTTCCTTTTGGCCCCACGCAGAGCTTCCCCAATGTCCTCCATCAATGTCAGGACTCCCTCACTTTCGGAGCCAGCCTCCCCCACCTCTTCCTGCTCCATACCCAGGTCAAGGCTTTGGCCTTCCCCAGACCCAGCTAACACCAGCATTTCGGAGTAGGTGGTGGACTTCACCTCACTCCCCAGCTGCTCCATCATTCCTTCCTCCTCCATGCTGCCCTCCGCTGCTGGTGCCCCCACTTCAGCTGCACCTTCCGCAGGCCCTACATCTCCTGCATCTGCTCCCCTGGATTCCTCAGCGACATCCTCTGCCACGTTCTGCCTTGCAGCCTCGTTCTCCGTCTCCTTCACCTCCTGAGGGTCTCTGCTCACACCTCCCGTCAGTGCGTCCGCGTAAGAGCGTCGACGTTCCGGGCAACCCCTCATAAGGTGCTCCTTCGACCTGCAGATGTTGCAGGCCTTCGGTTCCCTACATTCCACCGCCATGTGCCCCTTCTTCCCACAATTATGGCACACTACTTTATCACATTCCAAATTGATGTGGCCCACTTGCATGCAACGCCTGCAAAACGGCGGCTGCCCGGAGTACATGATATGGCCCTTCACACCCTCCACCATACACAAGGCTGGTGGATGCAAGTAGCCCTGAAAGCCCTTGTCACTTTCCTTCAACAGGACATCGTACACCCTGCGCCCATTCCAGAACCCATAGGCGTCCCTTTTATAATTCGGCCCGGTCAGTACTCGGGCATACTTCCCCAGATACCTGGTGACGGCTTCATCGGGTAGGTTCATATCAAACATGTTCACAATTACCACCCGATAGTTCCTTCTCTCCAGCGATTCCACTGTATAAGGCCCCAAGTCGTCTTCAGAAGCCTTGCACTGTTCCATGAAAACTTTAAAAGGCTCTGGGCCTCTAAAAGTAATGTCCACAAATTCATCCCGTCCATTCCTTTGGATTCCCAGAACCTCTTTGTCAGTCAGGTGGAAACGCCCAATCACCAGGTCTCTAACAAAATCCTCTCTCACCGGAAGCTCACCTTTCAATCCAGCCCACTGGAACCTCACTGTATTCTTCACAATTCTCCATTCTTTTCGTTCTCCCATGATTGGATTCAGCAGATCATCAGCATTTTTATTTTTATTTTGTTTTATTAGAAAATTTTGTTTACACTCACATCATCATAACAATACAAATCATTCAAAAAACCCCCAGCCTACTTCTCCAAGTCTCCCTAATGTCCCATCGTCCAAATCCATATTTACATCAAAACACAAATCCCACCCACCCCAAAAGAAAAAAACCCCAAGACCCTGCATTAACATAGTACATACCTATACAAATACATACAGCCAGAAAACATACAGGAAAACACATAGAAATCACATCAGAGCCTTCCATCTTTCCCATGCTGCGTGGAAACCCCACCTCAGCACCTCCCACCCATACCGCCTCTCCACATCACCCTTTACCATTTGGAACACAGCCCTTGTGGTCCAACCTTGCTTCACTTCCCCCTTCTCCCCCCGCGCCACCCACAACTTATACTTTACCACACTCATCAGTAGCATGGCCAGGAACTTATCCCGCCCCTTCTTTTTCCCCAGCCCCTCCCCAAAAATTACTCCCTCTTGCCTCAAACCCTCCAAAACCCCATACCTACCCTTCACCAACCCCCACACCTCCTGTGCAAAGGCACATCCCCAAAAGACATGCTGCACCGTCTCCCTCTCCCTACACCCAGCTCTCGGACAAAAACGATCCTGCGTCAGACTATGGCGATACAGCACGTCCCAAACCGGCAATCGCCCATAAGCAATCAGCCAGTTCAGATCTTTGAGCCTGTTATCCAGGCCTTTTGGCTGAACCGCCGCCCACACTCCCCTCCCGACTCCCACCCCTAAACCTCCTACCGGCCGCAGCTTTTCCCTCAGAGCTTTGTATAGGCGTCTGTGATCCACCACCAGGTCCCGATCCGCACACTCCTCATGCCTCCTTGCCCACCGCACCACCCACAGCAAATGGGCTGGGACCCTTTCTGCCTTTGGGGCCTTGTTGTCCCACCCCACCAAAAACCTGAAGAAGCTAGAGGCCCAAAATTTCACAAAAAATTGAAACTTATATATCGTCACCCCCAACAAAGCAACACACAAATTACTAAAGAACATAACGTCAAATTTCAAAGGAACAAAAGGCACATCTCTTCCCCCTTCCTCCACCCCCTGGTACATCACTACCCTTTGAACATACTCATACCCACCCCACAAAAAACGGAATAACAACTTTGCAAGAGTCGGCCGCAACTGCACAGGCAAGATGTACACCCTTGCCAAGTAAACTAACGAGGGCAGCACATCTGCCTTAAACGCTAGGACCTTCCCGCTTATAGTAAGGCGCCTCACCGACCACAGACTCAGCCTCTTTGACACCGCTGCCACCCGCCACTTCCAGTTACTCATCCCGTCCTCCTTTGCGTCCCCCCCAAAATCCACCCCCAACATCCTGAGTGGACCCTCACACAAACTTATCCCACACACAACATCCGTCCGAGACCGCCACTTACCAAAGAATTTAATCTTGGATTTTCCCACGTTGAGCTGTCCCCCCGAACCCCTTGAAAAATCCTTCACCTCATCCAGTGCCACCTCCAAACCCTTCTCTGTGACCAAAAACAGCGTCATGTCGTCCGCATATTGTGAGATCTTCAGATCCAGACCACTCCCACCTGGAATTTCCACCCCCCTTATCCTACCATTTCTCCGGATTGCCTCCGCGAGGAGCTCGACATACAATACATACAAGAGGGGAGACAGTGGACATCCCTGCCTAACCCCCCCCAGCTGCCCCACGACCTCCCCCATATGACCATTAACGCCTACCCTACTCCCCACCCGTGTGTACATAATTCTTAACCACCTATAAAAACCTAACCCAAAACCACACCGTGCTAGAATCTTAAACAAAAAACCGTGATGAACCCGGTCAAAAGCCTTCTCCATGTCGAGGCTTGCCACTAACAAAGGCAGGCCCCGGTCATCCACCCAGGCTAGAACGTCTCGCATCAGTTGTAGGTTAAAAATAGTTCACCGCCCCTCCACACCACATGTCTGGTCCCCGTCCACTAAATGTGGCATGGCCAGCCTCAATCGGCCTGCCAATACCCTCGCGATCAGCTTATAATCGACACAGAGGAGGGTGATGGGTCGCCAGTTCCTCAGGTCAAAAACATCGCCCTTCTTGAACAAAAGCGACACAACCCCCTCCCGCATCGACGGTGCCAGCTCCCCCTGAGCGAAAACCTCCTCCACTACCTCTAACAAATCCGGCCCCACAACATCCCAGAATTTAACAAAAAATTCTTTCGGCAAACCGCCGCACCCCGGAATCTTCCCACCCTTCATTCCCCCCAAAGCCTTCCTCAGCTCTTCCAGGTTGAAAGGCGCCTCCAAAGCTGCCCGTACCTCTTCAGGAACCCGCTCTTCCACTAAGCCTAGAAACCTTTTCCCTACACCCTCTTCGACCACCCGATTCTCAAAGAGCCCACGGTAAAACTCCGTGGCTACCCCTACCATTTCTACAGCCCCTGTCTGAATCTTCCCGTCCAACCCCCGCAATCCCACCATCCTCTTCTTCACCCTTGCCGCTCGTACACTTTGAAAAAAAAACGCAGAGCACGTCTCGTCCTTCTCGTGCTGTTCTCCCTGAACTTTAAATGAAAACACCCGTGCCCTGTTTTCAAAAAAAACCCTCAGCTTTTCTTTTAAACCCGCCCACCGCTCTGTATCAAAGACCCCTCCCAAGTTCCAAACCCTATATATATTCTCTAAATCCCTTTGCAACTTAACAAAATACCGCAACTCCCGCCTCCTCTTTCCCCTACAATACCCCTGTACCATATCCCTCGTACGCACCTTCACCATTTCCCACCACCCAACGATGGAAGGAAAAAATGGTTTTAACTTCCTCCAACTCTTGTACAAAAAAACATACCTTACCTGAAACGCCTCTTCCTCCAACACCTGCACATTCAGTTTCCAAAACCCCTTTCCAAAATTAGGTACACTAAGACCCAAAGCTACCACCACGCCACTGTGGTCGGAAAAAAATAAGGGAAGAACCTCCGCATCAACCACCCGCTGCCCTCTCGGAACAAAAAGGAAATCGATTCTACTCCTTGCTCCCCTTGTATTTCCCCAAGTAAATCCCGCTCCCAACGGGTGCACAAACCGGAACGCATCTATCAAATTAAATCGCTTCACCAAGCTTTCCAAATGTGATAAACTAAGATCCCCCCCCTCAAAAGACACATTGAAGTCCCCCCCCAAAATAACATGCCGATTTGTTGTCAAAATTGAGCCCAGCCCCCAAAACAACTCCTTTCTCCCCGTGGGCAAAGTAGGTGCATACACGTTAATCAGACGTAAATTCACCCCCTTCCACTCCACATCCACAACCAAAACCCTCCCCTGCACAAAGGAAAAACTGTCCACCAAAACAAAATCCTTATGCCCCAACAAAATCCCTACCCCTGTAGAACGCACCCCACCCACACTCCAAAAGGAGCTGCCCATAACCCATTCCCCAGAAAACCGTTTGCAATCTTCATCAGATTTTAGGTGCACTTCCTGCAAAAAATATACTGAAAACCTTTTCAGTTCCAAAAAATTAAACACCCCCGCCCTTTTGAGGTCTCCTCTCAAACCCCGAACATTACATGTCATTATCTTTAATTCCATGACAGAAACACAGAAAAACCAAAAACTACCAATCACACCCCAGGTTCACTCAGCGGCCCTTCTACCTCAAAATCCCCCAAATACGGCACCTCGTTTGGGGACCCTGGAGAGAAGGAGACCACATCATATGCAGACTGAAGAACCGGTGACGCTGATTCCCACTCCAAACTCACCCCGCTCCCACCTCCCACCGACCCCTCTGAATCTGATAGAGAGGGTGTTCCCACCTTCACCTTTTTGCTGGGAAAAATTTCTCCAACAACCCCCATGTCCAGCGGAAGTTCCTCTTCCATCATGCCAGCCCAGTCTTCTACAAAGCTCCGCTTCTGCACAGAAAAACCTGGCGGAGACTCTCCCGCCTCCTCTTTCTCTGTAACTGTAACTTCTGCCATCGCTGTGGTGGCCGCCGCTCTTTTCACTGTCTCCGACTCCCCGCCCATCATCAGCGCCTCAGCCCTCTCCACAGCTGCAACCAGAAGTTCCAGCTCTGGACGTGCCGCTGCCTCCCCTCCAGCCTCCAGCGATGCTTCACCCTCTTCAGCAACAGGGATCACCGGGGCAATCCCCTCCGCTGCCTTCTCTTCTCCACCGAACTCAGTAGGTGCCAAACTCTCCATCAACTTCTCCACCACCCCCTCCAAGGCTTTTGCCTGCACTTTACCCCCCGAAGCAGAAGTTTCCCCAGCTGGCTGGGAAACCTGGGCTGGCTCTGGACCAGGCACACGCAACTTCTGCTGCACTCCTTTCTCCACGCCACCAGGGGGCGGCCTTCCAGACACCACAGCCTCCGCGAAAGATCTCTTCCTGTCCGGGCAGTTCCGGAACAGATGATCCGTGCTGCCACAAATATGGCAGCTCTTCTCCTTTTTGCAGTCCCTGGCCACATGGCCCTCCTCCCCACAAAGGCTGCAAACAATTGAGGCTGTGCAGTCTTTGGCCATGTGGCCATAACGCAGGCACCTGCGGCAGTATGTGGGAAGCCCAGCATAAGTTAAATAACCTCTGTCTGGCCCAATTGCATAAACTGCCGGCAGGTGCTTCACTCCCCCAACACCAGCTGTGTCTCTATGGAGACTAAGAACTGCCTTTTTCCGTTCCACACTCCAAAAGCGTTCTTTAGTCGAACCTCTGACCGTAACACAGTACAATATTTCTTCAAAAAAATCTCCACTTCCCACGCCGTAACAAAAGGGTTGTAAACAAAAACTGTCACCAATTTAACGTCAAAAGAAAACAACGGCTCAAAAGTTATCCCGTGAAACACATCATTGGGTCTGAGCTTCAAAAACCTCTAGACACAAAGCCTCAGAATCCAAAGTAAAATCTAAAAATCCCCGCGACTGAAAATCCTGGATGCAATACATTCTGGAAACTTCAACAGAAAAAAACTTCTTGAAAATCTTCAACACCACATAAGACAAATTCACCTCTTCACGACGCGGCGGTGCAACAACCACCCTCAAAGTGTTGCGGCATCGCACCCCGCCAAAAGATGACTCCGGCGACGGGCCTTCCATGTCAAAGGGGGCGGATGGTTGCTTGTTCACAACCACCCTCCCCGAGATGTCAGTTAAACACATTTTGGTCCAGCGCAGGAGGGAGCTAGGAAAATTAAACCTCTCTAGCACCCTCTCCAAGCACACATGACTTACCCTGTCAAAGGCCTTCTCCTGGTCTAGGCTGAGAAGGCCCAAGGGGGACCTGCGCTCCCCGGAGTGGATTATGACATCCCTCACGAGGAGCAGGTTGTCGTTTATGGACCTCCCTGGAATACTGCACGTTTGGTCGGAGCCGACCACCGATGTTATCAGGTGTTGGAACCTCCTCATCAGCGCCTTCGCCATGATCTTATAATCAGCTGAGAGGAGGTTAATCGGCCGCCAGTGCCGGAAGTCTTTCAGGTCGGTCTGCACCCGCTCCTTCACCATCTCCCACCACTCTATCGGGGAGTCAAAAGATGTTTTAAAATCACCCACTCCAGGTACCGCCTCGAGAAGGAGAGACGCACTTTGAGGTCCTGGAGATGGCTGGTATTCATTCTCCAGAGACCCCTACCAACGGTTATGGACTTCTCCCAGGCCAGGGACACGGTCACCATGTGGTGGTCTGAGTAATGCACTGCCCGGATGGAAAAGGCGTGCACTCTCAGGCCTGGGGAGAGCAGGAACATATCAATGCGAGATGAGGAGACACCAGAAGAGCTCACCCATGTGTGTTGTGGGGGAGAGGCGCCCCCGGCATCGTGGAGGGAGAAATCCTCTATGATAGACCGCAGCTCGTCGCTCGACCGATCTTTCCTTGGTCTGCTGCGGTCTTCATCCCTGAGGGCACAGTTGAAGTCCCCCCCCACGACAACCGGCATATTGCAGTGTATAATGGTTCTTAGTTTTGTAAAAAGGGAGACCCTCTCTGCTACGCTGGTTGGGCCGTACACAATGACCACTCTAAGTGGGGAACCCCTGACACAAATGTCTGTGACGAGAATTCGCCCACTTTCCACGATGTTGTTTCCGGTGATTATAACGGAAGGGTTTTTGGTCAATGTGCCGACCCCATCGGCTCGAGCCGATGCAGATTATAACATATGAAACAACTACAGTTTAATAATAACACAATATTTATATTTCACAAATATATACAGTCATACAATTTAAACCTGCTATTTACACCACAAATAGGCTAACCACTCAGAATGCATATCCTTCCTCCACATTCTTTACAGAAGCAGAACAGTCATCAATGACAGAGAAAATTTGATAAAAATCAATATTCTCTACCCACTTCACGCTCAGAAGAGAATGCACTGCTTCTTCATCGTGGGTAGTGAGACCAAACACTTTCGAAACACATTCCTCAGTCGCAAACTATAGAAATGATCCCTGAAAGTACAGTCTTAACTTTCTTCTGCTGCTCGCCGGGTCCCTTTAAAGTAGCAACTGGTTCCATCCATGGTTGCTCTGCACAATGCATTTCGGCTCACCAAACTGCAATACAGCAGTGCGCCACACGATTTTGGTTTGGGCGCTAGCCCAATTATACATCCTCTGTCCTGGGACCTTTATTGTCCCACCGCATAAAGTCCCTTAATGCCAGCCCAATCCACATTTAAAAAAAATTGCACTTATGCTCCCCCATCTTTGTCGGAATATTATAGATCCCATGAAGAACAAGGGTTGCGTCCCAATATTCTTCACTCCCCACCTCCTTTCCTCCACTCCCCCATTACCACTCCTCTCCTATCCAGAAGTATGCAAAACTGCCTGAACGTTTTGAGTACAAGTAGTTGCATGTACAGTGCCCTTCTGGCACTGTGCCCCAGCTTAAGGCCCGGAAGCGTCGGGCTACAGTGGCTGAAATGACGCAGATGAAAGTACTGCTTATGAACCTGCAGCCTCAACACTCAGAACCAAGTGCTGAGCTGGAGCCTGATGTTGTATGGTCTTCGCCCCATGAGTGGGCGTGCGGGGAAGATGCGGTTTAAAACATGCAGATTAAAACGTATAAAACAACTACGGTTTAATGATAGCGCAATATTTATATTTCACAAATAGGCCTACATATGTATAATTGGTCATACAGTTTAAATCTTCCATTTACACCACAAATAGGCTAACCACTCAGAACGCATCCTCTCTCTCCGCATTCTTTTCAGAAGCAAAACGGTCATCAATGATAGAAAGCAATTGATAAAAATCAATATTCTCTATCCACTTCACGCTCAGAAGAAAATGCACTGCTTGCTTCTTCATCGTGGGTAGCGAGACCAAACACTTTCAAAACACATTTCTCAGTTTTTTTATTTGAAAAAATTTATTCACACATCTCAACATCAACATTTACAATACACTTTCAAAATCGTACACACACAAAACAACTCTACATTTACACAAACCAACCCACACAAAACTACAACCAATACATTTACCCCTCCTAATCAAATCTTGCATTTCAAATCCATTTTTTCAATTACACACCCCCTTGTACATACAAACAATTTTACATCTACCACCACCAAATCCCTCAGTGACACCTTATTTATACAAAACATTTAGACACCACCCCTTGTGTCTCCGCCTCCAGGGGCAGAGCCCCACCATCTGGGCCCCCCTCGTCCTCCATACTACAGTCCCCCCAGTCCTTTGGGACCTCCCCAACAGTCACTGTTGGCCCAAACTCCATATTTCTGGGCGGACTTACCACCCCACCTGAGTCCTCCACCCGCTTTCTGCAGGTCTCCCCTGTCCCCTTTGGGACCTCCTTTTTGAAGCCTGTAGGCCCGCAGTCCCCAGCCGCCTTCTCGGGAGGTTGCTCCCCCCTTCCACCTTCGCCTGTCCACCAGGATGTTCCTCAGCCTTCCCCTTCTCCTCCACCGTTGGGGGAGGCTCCGCCCCCTTCCCATTCGTGCCACTCCTCATGGCACGAATGATAGTCCGGCCTTGCATAAAAAGCTTCTGAGCCTTTGCTGCCATCAGCGCGTTCTCCTCCAAGCATGCTCGCTTGCTCCCCCCCGGTGTCACCTTCCTCTGGACCTCTTCCGTCCCCCGGCCATTTGTTAGTGCCTCCATTGCCACTGTTGTCAGCACCCCCATCTTCTCCTTCTCAAAAGCAAATGATTGTGGGACTCCCTCCATCATAAAGTAGAAGCCCTCCGCAGCCTTCCCAGGAGCCACCGAGCCCCCAGAACCATTGGCCTTCTCTCTGCCACAGGTCTTCCCCCTGGCCTTCACTGGAAGCCGCTTCTCCCCCCGTACTCCCTCGCACCACTTCCTCCCCTCCTTGGGGTGCTCCCCTTGCCTGGCCGGGCCCTTCTCTGGCATTGGCTTGGCTGGAGGCTGCTCCTCCTCCCGCACCTCCATGTGCCGCTCCCCCTTCTCAGGGCGCTCTTCCTGCCTTTCTGGGCCCGTTGGCACTGGCCCAGCCTTGGTGCAGGACCGGATCAAATGCCCCATCTCCCCACATCTGTGGCAGGTCTTGGGGATGGGGCCGTCTTTAGACTAGTGTCCTTTTCCCATGCCGCACATCCGCTCCGTGTGCCGGTGGGCCCTGCATTTCCTGCAGAAAGGGGGCTGCCTTGAATAAAAGCAGTACCCCCTGTCTGCCCCAATGCTAACGAAGGCTGGGGGTGTGCCAACCCCTCCCAACCGTCTAAAGCCGGCTTTAGGAGTACCTGGTACTGCCTTTTTCCAGTCCAGAAGCCCAAGGCATCGTACAGCCTCCTTGCCTCTGTCAGAACCTCTACGTATTGCCCCCCGCTTGATCCGTCACATACGGATTATAAAAATGAGTGGGGATCAGCCTGAAATTTGGGCGATCCAGGCTGATCACCTCGAACAGACCCACGGGATTAACTGTTGCCAGCCGCCGACATTCACTCCACACCCTCTGGTACACCTCCTTTGAGGAGAATGTCACCTCATGACTCCGCTCCAGGACCTCCGCCACCTCTAGTTTCAAGGCTCCCAGCAGAACCGCTCTGCCGAAACCATCTCTTGGCATCCCACCTTCCGCTCTTCGCCAATAGAAATGTAGGGTGTTTCTCAGTCCAGCTCTCAGGACTGACTGATCGCCCTCCGTTACCATCACGGTCAGTCAATACAAAATTTTTTATTTACACACAAAATCACAATACATTGCATCAATACATCAACCAAAAAATCTTGTCATGAAGCCCCCCCACTGAATCCAACCCAAAAAAACTCACCCCCAACACATTCCCCAATTCCACACAAACAAAACTACTTCACAATTACAGACGTTTTACACAACACAAGTGGTGTTTTCCATCTCTTCTTATTTCTTCACACGCCCAAGACCGATTTCACCGGCCCCCACCATTTTTTACACACCACCTGTCCCTCAATATGGGCGCACAGTCTTATTTCCACCCTCACCCTTCCCTCCCACACTCTATAACACTGCACACTTGTTGTCATGTCTGATTGAAATTCCATCTTTTTATTCCTTACCTCCCACAAGGCTATTTTTCCCCCACTCATCAAAAAACTAGCCACCCTCTTATTCTCCTCCTTCCATGATTCCGCTCCTTTCCCTCTCATAACCCACTCCCTTATTATTTCTACCCCCAGTGCTGGGCCAATCAGCCTCTTATTCACCTGCTCTCAAAACCTTTTAGCGAACGAACAGTCCCAAAAAACGTGCACCTCATTCTCGTCCTGGCTGCAACCCCTACGCCAAACCTGTACAGTCTTGCCCTCACAGGCAGCTTTCCCAATGCACACATCCAATTTAGATCCTTCACCCTGTTTGGCAGCCCTTTCCATTGTAATACCCCCCAATCCACCCCCTTCCTATCCAAATTCCTCTCTGCTTCCTGCACCACCTTCCCCAGCAGTGTTTTGTACATCTGCCGGTGGTCTGCCAGTAATTCCCCCATCATTACCTCTCTATGTGTCCTCATAAAAAGTACAATCCTCTCACAATGCCACGGAACATCCTCTGCCCTGGGACCTTTGTTGTCCCACCCTATAAAATCCCTTAATGCCATCCCCATCCCCATCCACTTATGCTCCCCCACCTTTGTCAGAATATTATAGATCCCCTGAAAAAAAATAATATCTAATTTCAAAGGAACACAGACTAGTCCCCGTCCCCCTGCTGTCACCGGAAGGTAGAACACCTCCCGCTTCACAGGTTCATACCTTCCCCCCCAAAGGAAGGAAAAAATTCCATCCCTCCCTGGCGTCTTCCCGTTCTGTAAAGCGAACACGGCCTCTCTCACCTCCTCCCTCACAATGTCCTTTCCAAGAGCTTCCTGCTTACCTGACTTCACCTTCCTCCAAAGCTGTGCCACCAGCCGATCTCCCTCACTCACATCCCTCTCACTGGCCCTAAATAAAGCAGAATAAAATCTCACCGCTGCGTCCAGCTTATCCTGCTGTTCCACCACTTCCCTCTGCTCCGTCCTCAACGTCTCCATAAATGCAGCGGTCTGCCTCGTTTTAATGGATTTAATGAAAAAAGCAGTCACCTTCTCATCCTTTTCCCTTCTTTCCACTCTTGCCATAAAGGAAAACCTTTTTGCTTTTTGATTGTAATGTTCCCTTATTTCACTCTTTACTCTTTTCACTTCCTCAGAATCCACCCTTCCACCCCTATTGGCCACTCCCATCCAATACTGCAGTTCCTTCTGCGATAGCCACACCCTCTCTTTCTCCTCCCGCCTCCTAATTTTCCCATAAGCCACGCAGAACTCCTTTATCCTTTCTTTCACTACCTCCCACCAGTCCAAAACAGAATTATATTGCGATTTAAAAACTCTCCACCCTAAATAAAATTCATTAAACTGCTCTACAAAAATCCTGTCACGCAATAACTCAACATTAAATTTCCACAAACTAGAACCCCGCGAAACCCCCCTCCCCCCTAGAGAAAACAAGATCATGTGATGATCAGAAGACCAACTAGGCAGCACCTGGAAATTCCCCATGGCTTCATGAGCTGATACAAAAAAATAATCTAATCTCCGTTTACACCCCCTTGTATTTTCCCAGGTGTAACCTGGACCGTTGTTCCCACAGACATGTAATCCATCAACCAAATTGTATTTTCCCAGAAGATCTTTAAGGAATGGCACTGTGAAGTCCCTCCTCCCTCCCACCACACCTTCATCCAATGAGGCATTAAAATCCCCCCCCATTATCACACACCTGTTCGTGGTGAGTAAATCAGGCAGATTTTTAAAAAAAGCCAACCGCTCAGTAGCATTGCACGGAGCATATACATTAATAAATCTATATTTTTTCCTCTCCCACAACACATCTGCACACATTAGTCTTCCTGGAATGACTGTCAAAAATTCCTCCACCAAAACCCCTCCACCTTTAAATAAAATCCCCAACCCATCGGAATGTACATTTCCCACACTCCAGATTGAAACTCCCAAAGCCCATTCTTTGGTAAAATTAACATCCCCCCTCCCGCCAAATGACACTCCTGCAAAAACACCACTGAAAAATTAATGGAACTGAGAGAACAAAACAGTGCCTGCCTTTTCCTCCCGTCTTTAAGCCCCCTGACATTTAACAATTTTTTTCCTGCCATTACACACAGTAAAAAGAAGGGGGAAAAAAACATCACTTTTCTACCTGAAAGCCCATCATCCGCAGCAGTTCCTCCGTTCCCTCAAACAACATGCCCTGTGGCGAGTCAGGGAAGGACAAATCCACCTCCTCTGCCCAGTCCTGTATCTGTACCTTAGCTTTCGCAGGCTGCTCCCCCGTTGGGTCCACCTTCCTCTCCACCAGCTTCCTTTTGGCTCCACGCAGAGCTCCCCCAATGTCCTCCATCAATGTCGGGACTCCCTCACTTTCGGAGTCAGCCTCCCCCCCACCTCTTCCTGCTCCATACCCAGGTCAAGGCTTCGGTCTTCCCCAGACACAGCTAACACCAGCATTTCAGAGTAGGTGGTGGACTGCACCTCACTCCCCAGCTGCTCCATCACTCCTTCCTCCTCCATGCTGTCCTCCGCTGCTGGCGCCTCCACTTCAGCTGCACCTTCAGCAGGCCCTGCATCTCCTGCCTCCGCTCCCCTGGATTCCTCAGCGGCATCCTCTGCCACGTTCTGCCCCGCAGCCTCGTTCTCCGTCTCCTTCGCTTCCTGCAGGTCTCTGCTCACACCTCCCGTCAGAGCGTCCTCGTAAGAGGGCCGACGTTCCGGGCAACCCCTCATGAGGTGCTCCTCCGACCCACAGATGTTGCAGGCCTTCGGTTCCCTGCATTCCACCGCCATGTGCCCCTTCTTCCCACAATTATGGCACACTACCTTATCACACTCTATATTCATGTGGCCCACTTGCATGCAGCGCCTGCAAAATGGCCGGTGCCTGGAGTACATGATGTGGCCCTTCACACCCTCCACCATACGTAAGGCCGGTGGATGCAAGTAGCCCTGAAAGTCCTCGTCACTTTCCTTCAATAGGACCTCGTACACCCTGTGCCCATTCCAGAAACCATAGATGTCCTTTCTATATTTAGGCCTGGTCAGTACTCGGGCATATTTCCCCAGGTACCGGGTGACGGCTTCATCGGGTAGGTTCATGTGAAACATGTTGACAATCACCACCTGATAGTTCCTTCTCTCCAGCGACTCCACTCTATAAGGCCCCAAGTTGTCTTCAGAAGCCTTGCACTGCTCCGTGAAAACTTTAAAAGGCTCTGGGCCTTTAAAAGTAATGTCCACAAATTCATCCCGTCCATTCCTTCGGATACCCAGAACCTCTTTGTCAGTCAGGTGGAAACACCCAATCACCAGGTCTCGAACAAAATCCTCTCTCACCGGAAGCTCGCCTTTCAATCCAGCCCACTGGAACCTTAATGTATGGTTCACAACTCTCCGCTCTTTTTGTTATCCCATGATGGAATTCAACAGATCATCACCGTTCGGGACTATAGAAACAATCCCTGAAAATATAGTCATAAAGTCACTCTTCTACATGTAGTGGTCCCAATAAACTAGGAACTGATTTCATTCATGGTTGCTCTGCACGATGCACTTTGGCTTCACCAAACTATAAAAAACACAAAGGTAGCCTACTCCACAAGATTTTGGTTGATGTTCTACCATGTTTCGGCACATTTAGCCAATTCTCTATGAAAATGCATGATATTTTGGCAGTTTTATCATAAGCGTCTAAAAGTTTGTATGATTTGTAGCCTACTAATCGTGTGCGAATTAAGCGGAAATAATTATGCATGTATGCACATTTACACTTAAAATTCAAATTATCAATGAATATGAATGTATGCTAACTAAGAAACATTTCCCCGTAGAAAATGATTGGTTCGTTGCATTTTACGCACCGCAGTGGTAGAAAAGCAGAGCTGCATGTAATTTGGTATTTCACAGTCAGACCATCACATCTAAATATTTGAAAATAATTCAAAATATTTGCTTCCTAACGCCGATACTTATTAGCTTGTACTGCACACAACACACATAATGAAAATAAACATTTTACTGAACATTTAACTGATTTACGTTGCGCTTCGAACGAATAAGTGCAGATAATGAGTCCCTGCTAGAACCTAAAGCGGTTCAACACAAACATTGTTCTAAATAAAACATGCGGATTATAACATATAAAACAACTACAGTTTAATAATAACACAATATTTATATTTCACAAATACACAGTCATACAGTTTAAACCTACTATTTACACCACAAATAGGCTAACCGCTCAGAACGCATACTCTCCCTCCACATTCTTTACAGAAGCAGAACGGTCATCAATGACAGAGAAAATTTGATAAAAATCAATATTCTCTATCCACTTCACGCTCAGAAGAGAATGCACTGCTTCTTCATCGTGGGCAGTGAGACCAAACACTTTTGAAACACATTTCTCAGTCGCAAACTACAGAAATGATCCCTGAAAGTATAGTCTTAACTTTCTTCTGCTGCTCGCAGGGTCCCTTTAAAGTAGCAACTGGTTCCATCCATGGTTGCTCTGCACAATGCATTTCGGCTCACCAAACTGCAATACAGCAGTGCGCTACACGATTTTGGTTTGGGCGCTAGCCCAATTATACATCCTCTGTCCTGGGACCTTTATTGTCCCACCGCATAAAGTCCCTTAATGCCAGCCCAATCCACATTTAAAAAAAATTGCACTTATGCTCCCCCATCTTTGTCGGAATATTATAGATCCCATGAAGAACAAGGGTTGCGTCCCAATATTCTTCACTCCCCACCTCCTTTCCTCCACTCCCCCACTACCACTCCTCTCCTACCCTGAAGTATGCAAAACTGCCTGCACCAGAAAGGGAGGTCCTCACGCAGCGGTTTTCTACCTGCACTGCGTTGCTGTTTTCTGGTCCGCCCGGAAGGAACACCATCTCCTGAGTGCTGTCTCTGTGCTTTCCAACAGTGCGGAGTCCGGCCTTACCGAGAGGAAGGGGGATGGCAGCCAGACCTGTACCAGGGACGCGACGCCATAACGCCGTCCGCCTGACATGGATCCAGGGGGTCGAGGAGGGAGGTGGCAGCACCAGTGTGAGCCCCCCGGTGGGACAGGGGGCCCCTGGGTCAGCAACCGCAGGGGGGGGCAGGTCGTGCTGCAGGCCCAAATCCAACTCGACCCGAGACGAGAGTGACAGGTTTTACCCGTCTGGAATTTAGCAGGGCAGTGCTACAAAGAGGTATGGGCTTTGTGCCAGCTGACCTTAACTGCCTGGTAAAGGTTCCAGGTCAAGGGGATATCTTCGAAGTTAGTTTCAAGAACCCCAATGTCCTGGAGAGGTTCTGGAACCTCTATAGAGAGGGGAAGGACAGGCGTCCCCTCAACAACTTTGCGGTCGAGCCCCTGTCCGACACGGAGAACAAATTGGTTACTGTACAGTTCTATAACGAGACTGTGCAGGACCACGATGTTTCGACGTGGTTGGGCAGGTATGGCGACGTTAAATCTGAGGCCAGGAGGGTCCTTGATGAGGATGGAGTGTGGACCGGGGCCAGGAAGTGGCTGGTCCAACTAAAACCCGACCCATTTGTAGTGGGGGGGGTATGCCATATCCCCAGCACTATCACGCTGGGGAGAAACAGGGGTGTGGTGTTCTATAACGGCATGCCCAAGCTGTGCAGGAACTGCGGTGAGTTAGGTCACTTAGCCGTAGCCTGCACAGTGGTCAAATGCAAGACTTGTGGAGGAGAGCATGAGACCAGGACATGCCGGGACCCAAAGCCCTGTAACTTGTGCGGAGAGAGTGGGCATTTCTTTCGTGACTGCCCACTCTCATACGCAAACAGGGCTAGGAACACCGCACCCCCTCCACCATCTACTGCCCCCCCCCCCCCCGTCCACCTACCCCTACCCCTACCCCAGCACCCAGAACCAGAACACCAGCCACATCCCCCCCCCCACAGCCTGAAACAACCACTCACTCACAAAACACCGCACAAGGCCCCTCAAGCACCATTGACACCGGCTCTCCCCTACGCACAGATCCCTCTGAAACTCCACTACCCACACAGACAGTCACTACAGTTAAAGAGGAGCCTGACTCTGACACCCCCATCACGATGGAGGAGTCAGACTCCTCGAACGCAGATATAGATTCAGACAACACCATAAAATGGCAAGTGGCAAGCAGGAAAAGGAAGGGAAAACACAACAACAAAACCAACAGAGTAGAACCACCCGGTCAGCCCCCAAACCCAGCAATAGTTCGCCACTTAAAACAACCAAATCACAAGATACAACAGAAAAACACCAACATTAGGAACATTAGTCCACCCACATTCAGGCCAGAACCTCCACCTCGCCCTAGCAAACCATCTCCACCACTACTTCTCCATCAAAGAGAAACCCTCTCACGACCCATCACCTTTCAAAGCAGGCCCACTAATGACCGGCCACTTCCTGGCCCCGATCCCACACCCAACAAGAGCACTCAGCAGCTCTCCTCTCAAGGGCCCTCCGAAGCAAAGGGGGACCCTGGGGTAAAACCATCATGTCCCACCTCTCCGGAACGGAACCTGCCAGGCAGTAAGGAGGGGAGACCTGTGGGCGGACCGAGTCAGGGGGTGAGCAGGCACCTTCATAACCCGGAAACAGTTATGGACCGTCTCAATAAAATATGTCAAGACATCGCAAAAAATAAACCCGGATCATATGACACAGACAAACAATAAATACTATTATGACATTTACACTCACTACCTCAAACATACGCAGCATCAGGGAACCTAACAAACGGCACTCAGTCTTCTCCACTCTGCAGCAAACCCCCTCGGATGTCATCCTTCTTCAGGAGTGCGGAATCCCTTTCCGCACTATGGATGACACTGAGGGAGGAGTAGAGAATGGGGGACTCTCTCTGGTCCGGCTCGAACGTCGCTCGAGCCGATGGGGTCGGCACATTGACCAAAAACCCTTCCGTTAAAATCACCGGAAATAACATCTTGGCAAGTGGGCGAATCCTCGTCACAGACATTTGTGTCGGGGGTTCCCCACTTAGAGTGGTCAATGTGAACGGCCCAATCAGCGTAGCCGAGAGGGTCTCCCTATTCACGAAATTAAGAACCACTATACACTGCAATATGCCGGTTGTCGTGGGGGGGGATTTCAACTGTGCCCTCAGGGATGAAGACCGCAGCAGACCAAGGAAAGATCGGTCGAGCGACGAGCTGCGGTCTATCATAGAAGAAGGGTGAGCTCCTCTGGTGTCTCCTCTTCTCAAATTGATATGTTCCTGCTCTCCCCAGGCCACTACTCAGTAGGGCAGTGCACTACTCAGACCACCACATGGTGACCGTGTCCCTGGTCTGGGAGAAGGCCATAACCGTTGGCAGGGGTCTCTGGAGAATGAATACCAGCCATCTCCAGGAACCCAAATTGTGCCTCTCCTTCTCGAGGCGGTACCTGGAGTGGTTGAGTCTAAAACATCTTTTTGACTCCCCGATAGAGTGGTGGGAGATGGTGAAGGAGCGGGTGCATGGCTACTTCCGGGCAGTCGGGCGGAGGAAGGCAAAGGAAAGGAGGGCGGCTTTTGACCACGCTAATGCTGCCCTCCAGAGACTGAGCCTCCTCCAGTCCCGAGGCCTGGAGGTAAGCAGCGAGATTGCACTCGCTAAACAGAGCCTCTCCGCCCTCTATCGGGAGGAGCGGAGAAAATACACCTTCCGCTCCAAACTGCACGAGGTACTTCTTCCGCAGGGCATGGTCAAAAACTAATAACAATTCTTCCCTTTATAACAGCAGGGGGGTGGTGGTGTCTGAAGAGGCCGAGGTCCGGGAGGTGGCCAGGGAGTTCTATGCGGGTCTGTACAGCATAAGGCCCGCAGATGGGGCTCTCATGGACACCTTCCTGGGCTGCCTGGACAGACGCCTCGGGGACGAGGAGCTCACCCGGGCCGTGCGCTCCCTTAATCAGCACAAAGCTCCTGGTCCTGACGGGATCCCGGACGAATTTTATCAGGCCTTTTGGGATCTCCTGAAGGAGGACGTGGCGGAAGTTTTCAGGGCGGCGTACAGGGAGGGGCGGTTGGGGGCCTCACTGAGGCAGAGTGCGGTTGCTCTTGTCCCCAAGAAGGGGGACCTGAAGGACCTCCGGCACTGGCGGCCGATTAACCTCCTCTCAGCTGATTATAAGATCATGGCGAAGGCGCTGATGAGGAGGTTCCAACACCTGATAACATCGGTGGTCGGCCCCGACCAAACGTGCAGTATTCCAGGGAGGTCCATAAACGACAACCTCCTCCTCGTGAGGGATCTTATAATCCACTCCGGGGAGCGCAGGTCCCCCTTGGGCCTTCTCAGCCTAGACCAGGAGAAGGCCTTTGACAGGGTAAGTCATGTGTGCTTGGAGAGGGCGCTAGAGAGGTTTAATTTTCCTAGCTCCCTCCTGCACTGGACCAAAAAGTGTTTAACTGACATCTCGGGGAGGGTGGTTGTGAACAAGCAACCATCCGCCCCCTTTGACATTAGGTCTGGCGTCAGGCAGGGATGCCCCCTAGCATCCCTCCTGTACGTCATCTACCTCGAGCCCTTCCATTAGGCCTTCAGGGGCAACCCGGGCATCGCTGGTTATCCACTGCCCGGGGCCCAGGTGGAGCGGCTTAGGGTGATGGCATACATGGACGACATCACCATCGTCGGCACAGACAGTCATTCCATCACCGTTGCCAACAAGGTGCTGGATGACTTCTGTGCAGCCACTGGCGCCCTAGTCAATAGGGACAAGAGTGAACTGTTTCTGTCTCGGCATTGGAGTGAGCCACTAACCGTCTCTTTCCCTGTGCGCAGAGATAATATCAAGCTCCTGGGGGTGACCTTCCAGTCAGACGGCGAAGGAAGGCTGAGCTGGGAGGGAACCCTCCGCCACGTCCAGGTTAAACTCCGGAGCTGGAGCGTGCGGCCTCTGACTCAGACGGGTAAGATCCTGGTCCTGAAGGCAATAGTCCTTCCCATTTTTCTCTACTTGGGGAGGGTGTTTCCCCCAGACAAGGCCACTAGTAAACTCATTACTAGAATGGCCTTTCCCTTTGTCTGGGGGAGCACCATGGAAAAGTTGAAAAGAGCTACCCTCCTCAAGGAAGAGCGGAATGGGGGCAGGGGGGTTCCAGACATTGTTAACATCGTTTTGGTGCAGGGTCTGGCCACACTGGTCCAGAACACTCGGAAGGTTGAGAAGGCCTCTGGTGCCTTTGCTAGGTACTATGCCACTCCCTTCCTGAGGACGATGGGCCTGTGCGCGCTGGACCTCACCATACCGTACAGCTGGGACCCCCCATATGTATATCGAGCCCTGAGGGACTTTGCTTTTGGGGCAGGATTGCCCAGGGCCGGGCTGACCTCGTGGAGTTATAAAATAATCATGGCTCATTTAAGATCGAAGGAGACCATGACACTCCCGAGGGGCAGCACGACCCTGGATCCGTCCATAATCTGGGCTAATGTCCTAAATAAGTGTATAAGTAACAAGCAAAAGGACATTGCCTGGATGTCTGCCCACATGTGTCTCCCCACCAGGTCATTCATGTTTAAGCGGCACTTGGCCCTGACCGAGCGCTGCCCCCACGGATGCACTGACTCAGAACATATTTACCATCTGTTCTGGGAGTGCTCCGTGGCCAGACGGGTCTGGGGCCTTGTTGTTTCCTTTGTCTCCCCTAACAGGTTGCTGCCTAGGTCCTCCCTGACTGCTGAGAGTGTCCTCTACAGTCCCCGTGGAGGATGTAAAACACCGGAGCTCCAGCGGCAGTGGAGGATCGTAAACACCATGAAGCAGGTCCTGTGGGAGGCGAGGAACATCAAGGTCTATCAAAAAACAACGGTAGACCTGGTCACTCTCAGGAGGAGGGCGCAAAACCTCCTCCAAGACGGCGTTATGGTCGACTTTGCGAAGGACAAGTGTCTGGCGAGAGAGAAATGGGGGGTGGACCATTGGAAAGAACTGATCATCTAGTCCACCCCCCTCCATCCTAAGGAAGAGAGAGAGAAACAGAACATTTGCCCACCCAATAACCCGGGAACGCATGTACTCTTCCCTCATTTCAATGTCCTTTTTTTTTGTCTCTTTTTGGTGAATTTTGATTTTGTACGTGAAGTCTTTTTGTGGTGTCTTGATTGTTGTATGTTTATCTTAATGCAAAATTAAAAAGGGAAGGGAAATTAAAATCCCCCCTGATAAAGAATGTCTTTTAAAATATGTGAAATGATGTATGGAAAATTGTATGTAAAAGAAAATGTTTTTTATTGGAATATGACTTTTAAAAACCAATAAAGACAATAATTGGAGTCCACCTGTGATAAATTCAATTGATTGGACATGATTGAGGATTGCCAACACCTGCCTATATAAGGTCCCACAGTTGACAGTGCATGTCAGAGCAAACTCAAAGCCATGGGGTCAAAGGAATTATCTGCAGACCTCAGAAACAGGATTGTGTCAAGGCATAGATCTGGAGAAGGGTACTGAAAAATCTCTGCAGCTTTAAAGGTCCCAAAGAGCACAGTGGCCACCATCATTCATAAATGGAAGAATTTTGGAACCACTAAGAATCTTCCTAGATCTGGCCGCCCGGCCAAACTGAGCAATCGGGGAAGACGGGCCTTGGCCAGGGAGGTGAGCAGGAACCCGAGGGTCACTCTGACATAGCTCCAGCGTATCCTTGTGGAGATGGGAGAACCTTTCAGAAGATCAACCATCCAGGCAGCACTCCACCAATCAGGCCTTTATGGTAGAGTGGCCAGACGGAAGCCCCTCCTTAGTAAAAGGCAGCAGTGGGAACGGGGCGACTAGTCCTGATAGAGGGAAAGATGAATGCAGCTAAGTACACCGAGATCCTTGAAGAAAACCTGCTCCAGAGCGCTCTGGACCTCAGACTGGGGCGAAGGTTTACCTTCCAACATGACAACGACCCGAAGCACACAACCAAGAGAACAAAGGAGTGGCTTCGGAGAAAGTCTGTGCATGTCCTTGAGTGGCCCAGCCAGAGCCCAGACCTGAATCCAATTGAACATCTGTGGAAAGAGCTGAAAATGGCTGTGTACCGACGCTCCCCATCCAACCTGATGGAGCTTGCAAGGATATGCCAAGAGGAATGGGCAAAAATGTCCAGAAACAAGTGTGCCAAGCTCGTAGCTTCTTTCCCAAGACGCCTTGAAGCTGTAATCGCTGCCAAAGGTGCAGCAACCAAGTATTAGGCTAAGGGTGTGTACAGATATGTAACCCCTAAATAACCAATTTTTGTCAGTAAAATAAAATTACATATTTTCTAAAAACCTGTTTTCACTTTGTCATTATTGGCTATTGTGTGTAGATGTTTGAGGCAAAAAATGAACTCAATCTATTGTAGTATAAGTCTGTAACGTAATAAAACGTGGAGAAGGTGAAAGGAGTGTGCAGACTTTCCGGCTTGACTGTAAATTAATATATCTATATATTTTTTCCCCCTCCCACAACACATCTGCACACATTAGTCTTCCTGGAATAACTGTCAAAAATTCCTCCACCAAAACCCCTCCACCTTTAAATAAAAAGTGGAAATAATTATGCATGTATGCACATTTACACTTAAAATTCGAATTATCAATGAATATGAATGTATGCTAACTAAAGCCTCTTTCACACATGCAATACGGAACATTACCGGAAAAGTTAATCCAGCAATATTCCGGAATGTTCCGTATTGGTAGCGTTCATACAACCAACGCTCTACCCTATGTTGCTAGGATACGTTTGTTTACTTAGCCTACTACTGAAAAAATGGCGGGTGATGAAGTGACAGAGTGTGCAGTTGTACTACAGTTACTCTTGTTTATTTATACATTTTCGAGGCAAACGCTGGCAATAATACATCTGTTCCAATCACGAAACACCATTCGTAAACAAAAACTTAAACTTAACTTAAGTTTAAACTTAAACTTAAATCGTAAACGAAAAAATCAGGATAAGTCGGGAACAACTCCGCTTTAGCTTGGCTCAAAGCCGGAGACGTCGCCTGTGGCGGCTGGAGGCTGTACGAGTCTTTCATGTGGTTCGGGGCTCGGCGAGACGAATGTGGGTATGGGAGCGATCCCATGGCATGCGTGATTGATCCGGTAATGTTCTGGCTTTGTTCACATGTCACATCGATACGGAACTTTTACGGAAACCTCACTAGGTCTTTTGCCGGCAAATTGCCGGCGCGGATATTCCGGAATTTCGACTTTGGCTCTTATTCACACATGACCCCTATCTGGCAATGTTCCGGAACATTTACGGATAAGGCTGCATGTGTGAAAGGGGTTTAAGAAACATTTCCCCCGTAGAAAATGATTGGTTCGTTGAATTTTACGCACCGCAGTGGTAGAAAAGCGGAACGGCATGTAATTTGGTATTTCACAGTCAGAGCATCACATCTAAATATTTGAAAATAATTCAAAATATTTGCTTCCTAACACCGATACTTATTAGCTTGTACTGCACACAACGCACATACTGTAAATAAACATTTTTATAACCGACTTACGTTGCGCTTCGAACGAATAAGTGTAGATAATGAATCCCTGCAAGAACCTAAAGCGGTTTAACACAAACATTGTTCTAAATTAAACATGCGGATTATAACATATAAAACAACTACAGTTTAATAATGGCACAATACTTATATTTCACAAATACACACGGTCATACAGTTTAAACCTTCTATTTACACCACAAATAAGCTAACCACTCAGAACGCATACCCTTCCTCCACATTCTTTACAGAAGCAGAACGGTCATCAATGACAGAGAAAATATGATAAAAATCAATATTCTCTATCCACTTCACGCTCAGAAGAGAATGCACTGCTTCTTCATCGTGGGCAGTGAGACCAAACACTTTTGAAACACATTTCTCAGTCGCAAACTATAGAAATGATCCCTGAAAGTATAGTCTTAACTTTCTTCTGCTGCTCGCCGGGTCCCTTTAAAGTAGCAACTGGTTCCATCCATGGTTGCTCTGCACAATGCATTTCGGCTCACCAAACTGCAATACAGCAGTGCGCCACACGATTTTGGGTTGGGCGCTAGCCCAATTATACATCCTCTGTCCTGGGACCTTTATTGTCCCACCGCATAAAGTCCCTTAATGCCAGCCCAATCCACATTTAAAAAAAATTGCACTTATGCTCCCCCATCTTTGACGGAATATTATAGATCCCATGAAGAACAAGGGTTGCGTCCCAATATTCTTCACTCCCCACCTCCTTTCCTCCACTCCCCCACTACCACTCCTCTCCTACCCAGAAGTATGTCATGAGACGGACGGCGGCGACCCAGACCTCAACACCACCTGAGGATCAACGCTTGCCGCCTGCACCAGACAGGGAGGTCCTCACGCAGCGGTGTGGGGGGCCAGCCCTCGGCTCCCTTTTCTCCCTGCACTGCATTGCTGTTTTATGGTCCGCCCGGAAGGAACACCATCTCCTGAGTGCTGTCTCTGTGCTTTCCAACAGTGCGGAGTCTGGTCTTACCGAGAGGAAGGGGGATGGCAGCCAGACCTGTTCCAGGGACACGACGCCATAACGCCGTCTGCCTGACATGGATCCAGGGGGTTGAGGAGGGAGGCGGCAGCACCAGTGTGAGCCCCCCCTGCGGGTCAGGGGGCCGAGAGCGCAGCCACAGAGGGCGCTCCGGCCCAAATCCAACTCGACCCGAGGCGAGAGTGACAGGTTTGACCCGACTGGAGTTTAGTAGGGCAGTGCTACAAAGGGGCATGGGCTTTGTGCCAGCTGACCTCAACTGCCTGGTAAAGGTTCCGGGTCAAGGGGAAATCTTTGAAGTAAGCTTCAAGAACCCCAATGTCCTGGAGAGGTTCTGGAACCTCTATAGAGAGGGGAAGGACAGGAGTCCCCTCAACAACTTTGCGGTCGAGCCCCTGTCCGACACGGAGAACAAAGTGGTCACTGTACAGTTCTATAACGAGACTGTGCAGGACCACGATGTTTCGAGCCGCAGCCTGCACAGTGGTCAAGTGCAAGACTTGTGGAGGAGAGCATGAGACCAGGGTATGCCGGGATCCAAAGCCCTGTAACCTGTGCGGAGCGAGTGGGCATTTCTTCAGAGACTGCCCACTCTCGTACGCAAACAGGGCTAGGAACACCGCACCTCCTGCACCATCTACTACCCCCACCCCTACTCCAGCACCCAGAACCAGAACACCAGCCACAGCCCCCCCCACAGCCTGAAACAACCACTCCCTCACAAAACACTGCTCAAGGCCCCTCAAGCACCAACGACACCGGCTCTCCCCTACGCACAGACCCCTCTGAAGCTCTACTACCCACACAGATAGTCACTACAGTTAAAGAGGAGCCTGACTCTGACACCCCCATCACGGTGGAGAAGTCAGACTCCTCTAGTGCAGATTTAGATTCGGACATCTCCACAACATGGCAATTGGCTAACAGGAAAAGAAAGGGAAAACACAACAAAACAAACAGGACAGAACCACCCGGTCAACCTCCAAACCCAGCAATAGTTTGCCATCATAAACAACCAATTCATAAGATACAGCAAAAAAACATTAATATTCGGAACATTAGCCCACCCACAGTCAGGCCAGAACCTCCAACTCGCCCTAGTAAGCCATCTCCACCACCACTTCTTCATCAAAAAGAAACCCTCTCAAGACCCATCACATTTCAAAACAGGTCTACTAATGACCGGCCACTTCCTGGCCCCGATCCCACACCTAACAAGACCATCAAGCAGCTCCCCTCTCAGGGACCCTCCGAAGTAAAGGGGGACCCTGGGGCAAAACCATCACGTCCCACCTCTCCGGGACGGAACCCACCAGGCAGTATGGAGGGGTGACCTGGGGGCGGACCGAGTCAGGGGGTGAGTAGGCGCCTCAATAATCAGGACATTGTTATGGAACGCCTTAATAAAATCTGTAGAGACATTGCAAATAATAAACCCGGTTCACATGACACATATAACTAATAACCATTACTATGTTATTCACAATCATTATACCAAATACCCGCAGCATTAAGGAACCTATTAAACGTTACTCAGTCTTCTCCACTCTGCAGCAAACCCCCTCGGATGTCATCCTTCTCCAGGAGTGCGGAATCCCTTTCCGCACTATGGATGACACTCTGGTCCGGCTCGAACGTCGCTCGAGCCGATGGGGTCGGCACATTGACCAAAAACCCCTATGTAAAAATCATGGGAAACAACATCTTGGCAAGTGGGCGAATCCTCGTCACAGACATTTGTGTCGGGGGTTCCCCACTTAGAGTGGTCAATGTGTACGGCCCAACCAGCATAGCCGAGAGGGTCTCCCTTTTCACAAAACTAAGAACCACTATACACTGCAATATGCCGGTTGTCGTGGGGGGGGATTTCAACTGTGCCCTCAGGGATGAAGACCGCAGCAGACCAAGGAAAGATCGGTCGAGCGACGAGCTGCGGTCTATCATAGAAGATTTCTCCCTCCACGACGCCGGGGGCGCCTCTCCCCCACAACACACATGGGTGAGCTCCTCTGGTGTCTCCTCATCTCGTATTGATATGTTCCTGCTCTCCCCAGGCCTGAGAGTGCACTCCTTTTCCACCCGGGCAGTGCACTACTCGGACCACCACATGGTGACCGTGTCCCTGGTCTGGGAGAAGGCCATAACTGTTGGTAGGGGTCTCTGGAGAATGAATACCAGCCATCTCCAAGACCCCAAAGTGCGTCTCACCTTCTCGAGGCGGTACCTGGAGTGGGTGAGTCTAAAACATCTTTTTGACTCCCCGAAAGAGTGGTGGGAGATGGTGAAGGAGCGTGTGCATGGCTACTTCCGGGCAGTCGGGCAGAGGAAGGCAAAGGAAAAGAGGGCGGCTTTTGACCACGCTAATGCTGAGGTCCGGGAGGTGGCCAGGGAGTTCTATGCGGGTCTGTACAGCATAAGGCCGCAGATGGGGCTCTCATGGGGCCCTATCTTGGCGAAGTGCACGAGGTACTTCTTCCGCAGGGCATGGTCAAAAAGTAATAACATTTCTTCCCTTTATAACAGCAGGGGGATGGAGGTGTCTGAAGAGGCGGAGGTCCGGGAGGTGGCCAGGGAGTTCTATGCGGGTCTGTACAGCATAAGGCCGCAGATGGGGCTCTCATGGGGCCCTATCTTGGCGATCTTGGCGCTTAGTCTAAGCGCCTTATGCTGTACAGACCCGCATAGAACTCCCTGGCCACCTCCCGGACCTCCATTTAGGGCGTGTCCAAGTCCACTTTTGCTATTTTAACGGCGTGTTTTTTTGGCGCTAAGCACGGCGCATGGCGCAACTGGGCTGAACCTAGTCGCTTCATTAATTATAGGTGTGTCTTGGGCGTGACATTCAATAAACCAATCAAAATGTCATATCCCATTCCCTTTAAAAGCCTGCTTTTCCACCTTGGCGGATTGCTTATGATGGCGAAACAGACATGCTCGTGCATGTTTAGTGTGATCAAGGAATAGGCTAAATGGAGTATGATCAATATTATTCGGACTAACCATTAGCCTATGAGTTCCCGGTAATTCCAGACAGGGCTGTTATTTTACAAAATATGTGCGGTTAAATTTCGTTAAAAGGACCTGCAACAGCTGAGAATAAGCTATAATGGCTTCAGTCTCACCTTAGAAAACGCCAAATTAGCCTGCTTGTTCAGCGAATTTCGTTTGATTATGCAATGAAAGTGTCAAACATCAATTCCAAGAGGCTGTTCTCATGGAGTTCTCGAAGTTCAAGCTTCATCCAAAGTTCATTAGGCTACCTGCATAGTAGGCTAATATTGATTAATAACATACATACCGTTATTTTGCCTTAATGATGACACTAAATAGCCATACAATAAAGCTGTCAGGTTCGCAACCCATAAGTTCACGCATATTTCCCCTTGTTTAATAATGTCCTGTTTATGGAAATGTGACCAACCTGTTTTACTCGTAGCGTAATCCTTTAAATCCACTTTCCCAGGAAGACCGTTAAATGTGCGACTTACAGCAGGGGAAACAGAACATGCAGCTCACGTGCAGAGAATGGCATTAAAATTAATTGTGAATTAATTGTGTAACGTGCTGCAAATTTGTTTTAGTTTCTAATTAGACGCTTAGTTCTCTTTAAAATCGTTTTGTTCAGTTAAGGAATAACGGGTGAAATCAGCTGGGTTTTAAACGGTGAGAGTATGGAAACCTGGTCACTGTAATTTAAAAAAATATGAAGGACGAAGAATAGCTAAGGTTACAATTTAGTTAACATGGTGACATCTCCGTTTTTTAACCATAGGCTATCGAAAAAAACCTTATGCACAGCGAATTCGCTGTAGCCTAGGCTATTTGAAAAACAATAAATGCAATATTCACTGGACAAGGTTTTGAACTTTTTTCAGTCACAAACCATTCTATTTACTTACAGGCTGTATTCATAGATAAACAGAGCTGTATTGTAATGACATCTGAAGCGCATTTTCAGAACTTAAATGTCCGTCTATTGCCGTGCGCGAGTTTTCCATTGAATGACAATTCACGCATTAGGTGCAAAGACAATTCGCGCATTAGGCTTGATAGCTATAGGTGTTATCAGCTCCTTTCTAATCGATAGCCATTGTCCCGTACCATCGCACATCGCCTGGATGTTGATGGAGTGGGCTGAGAGCAATGTAATGTGGCATTGTTTCCCTTCGCTGAGGGAAAGGTATGTGGACCTATGGAACCTTTTATTATTATGCATTTTTGATATAGCCTACACAATAATAATATTTCACATTGTGATCTAGATATTTTAGTCATGCCTGTGCACGCCCCTGTGTGTAACAGACAGGAGGGTATGCGCGTTGTGCACACGCCTATGTAGACGCACTTATATGCGCCGTTAAAATAGCATGTAAACAACTGCGACATGACTTTAGACCAGGTTTGTGGTGGTTCTAGCGCAAGTGCTTTCTGCTGGCTCAAGATAGCAATACGCCAAAAAGAATCCTGGCCACTCCTCATCTTAAGACCAACACGCCCAGTTCACTAATGATGGCGCAAGAGTTACGCCGTCAAACATGCTAGTTTGACGGCGTAAGCGTTAGGCGTTATTATGGACCTAGCGCCGGGTGTAAGATAGCAAAGACACTTGCGTTTGCGTTAGCGCCGCTTTGCGCCGGGTGTAAGATAGGGCCCATGGACACCTTCCTGGGCTGCCTGGAGGGACGAGAGCATGGAACCAGAGTTGAGCGCCGAGGAGCTCACCCGGGCCGTGCGCTCCCTTAATCAGCACAAAGCTCCTGGTCCTGATGGGATCCCGGCCGAATTCTATCAGGCTTTCTGGGATCTCCTGAAGGAGGACGTGGCAGAAGTTTTCAGGGCGGCGTACAGGGAGGGGCGGTTGGGGGCCTCACTGAGGCAGAGTGCGGTTGCTCTTGTCCCCAAAAAGGGGGACCTGAAGGACCTCCGGCACTGGCGGCCGATTAACCTCCTCTCAGCCGATTATAAGATCATGGTGAAGGCGCTGATGAGGAGGTTCCAACACCTGATAACATCGGTGGTCGGCCCCGACCAAACGTGCAGTATTCCAGGGAGGTCCATAAACGACAACCTGCTCCTCGTGAGGGATGTCATAATCCACTCCGGGGAGCGCAGGTCCCCCTTGGGCCTTCTCAGCCTAGACCAGGAGAAGGCCTTTGACAGGGTAAGTCATGTGTGCTTGGAGAGGGTGCTAGAGAGGTTTAATTTTCCTAGCTCCCTCCTGCACTGGACCAAAAAGTGTTTAACTGACATCTCGGGGAGGGTGGTTGTGAACAAGCAACCATCCGCCCCCTTTGACATTAGGTCTGGCGTCAGGCAGGGATGCCCCCTAGCATCCCTCCTGTACGTCATCTACCTCGAGCCCTTCCATTAGGCCATCAGGGGCAACCCGGGCATCGCTGGTTATCCACTGCCCGGGGCCCAGGTGGAGCGGCTTAGGATGATGGCATACATGGACGACATCACCATCGTCGGCACAGATAGTCATTCCATCACCGTTGCCAACAAGGTGCTGGATGACTTCTGTGCAGCCACTGGTGCCCTAGTCAATAGGGACAAGAATGAACTGTTTCTGTCTCGGCATTGGAGTGAGCCACTAACCGTTTCTTTCCCTGTGCGCAGAGATAGCATCAAGCTCCTGGGGGTGACCTTCCAGTCAGACGGTGAAGGAAGGCTGAGCTGGGAGGGAACCCTCCGCCACGTCCAGGCTAAACTCCGGAGCTGGAGCGTGCGGCCTCTGAGTCAGACGGGTAAAATCCTGGTCCTGAAGGCAATAGTCCTTCCCATTCTTCTCTACTTGGGGAGGGTGTTTCCCCCAGACAAGGCCACTAGTAAAATCGTTACTAGAATGGCCTTTCGCTTTGTCTGGGGAAGCACCATGGAAAAATTAAAAAGAGCTACCCTCCTCAAGAAAGGGAAGAATGGAGGCAGGGGGGTTCCAGACATTGTTAACATCATTTTGGTGCAGGGTCTGGCCACACTGGTCCAGAATACTCGGAAGGTTGAGAAGGCCTCTGGTGCCTTTGCTAGGTACTATGCCACTTCCTTGCTGAGGACGATGGGCCTGTGTGCGCTGGACCTCACCATACCGTATAGCTGGGACCCCCCATATGTATATCGAGCCCTGAGGGACTTTGCCTTTGGCAGGATTGCCCAGGGCCAGGAAAATTTTTTTACAATTAAAAAGGGACGGGAAATAAACCCCCCCCCCGATAAAGAATGTTCTTAAAAAATGTGAAATGATGTATTTGTGTTTAAAAGAAAATGTTTTTTATTGGAAAATGACTTTTAAAATCAATAAAAGACAATTAATTGGAGTTCACCTGTGATAAATTCAATTGATTGGACATGATTGGGGATTGCCAACACCTGCCTATATAAGGTCCCACAGTTGACAGTGCATGTCAGAGCAAACTCCAAGCCATGGGGTCAAAGGAATTATCTGCAGACCCCAGAAACAGGATTGTGTTAAGGCGTAGATCTGGAGAAGGGTACGGAAAAATCTCTGCAGGTTTACAGGTCCCAAAAGAGCACAGTGGCCACCATCATTCGTAAATGGAAGAAGCTAAGCCAAGCTCGTAGCTTCTTTCCCAAGATGCCTTGAAGCTGTAATCGCTGCCAAAGGTGCAGCAACCAAGTATTAGGCTAAGGGCGTGTACAGATATGTAACCCCTAAATAACCTGTTTTTGTCAGTAAAATAAAATTGCATATTTTCTAAAAACCTGTTTTCACTTTGTCATTATTGGCTATTGTGTGTAGATGTTTGAGGCAAAAAATTAACTCAATCTATTGTAGTATAAGTCTGTAACGTAATAAAACGTGGAGAAGGTGAAAGGAGTGTGCAGACTTTCCGGCTTGACTGTACATTAATAAATCTATATATTTTTTTCCCCTCCCACAACACATCTGCACACATTAGTCTTCCTGGAATAACTGTCAAAAATTCCTCCACCAAAACCCCTCCACCTTTAAATAAAAAGTGGAAATAATTATGCATGTATGCACATTTACACTTAAAATTCGAATTATCAATGAATATGAATGTATGCTAACTAAGAAACATTTCCCCCATAGAAAATGATTGGTTCGTTGCCTTTTACGCACCGCAGTGGTAGAAAAGAGGAACTGCATGTAATTTGGTATTTCACAGTCAGAGCATCACATCTAAATATTTGAAAATAATTCAAAATATTTGCTTCCTAACGCCGATACTTATTAGCTTGTACTGCACACAACGCACATACTGTAAATAAACATTTTTATAACCGACTTACGTTGCGCTTCGAACAAATAAGTGTAGATAATGAGTCCCAACTAGAACCTAAAGCGGTTTGACACAAACATTGTTCTAAATAAAACATGCGGATTATAACATATAAAACAACTAGTTTAATAATAGCACAATATTTATATTTCACAAATACACACGGGCATACAGTTTAAACCTTCTATTTACACCACAAATAGGCTAACCACTCAGAACGCATGCCCTCCCTCCACATTCTTTACAGAAGCAGAACGGTCATCAATGACAGAGAAAATTTGATAAAAATCAATATTCTCTATCCACTTCACGCTCAGAAGAGAATGCAGTACTTCTTCATCGTGGGTAGGGAGACCAAACACTTTTAATAATAATACATTCAATTTTATAGTGCTTTTCTAGATACTCAAAGTGCTTTACAGTTTAAAATTACATACAGTAAAATCATTTAATAAGTAATTAATAAAATAAATAAAATAAAAAATTAAATAATTAAGACAGATAAAAAAGAAGGAGTATAATTTAAAATTTGAGTCATGGGATAGAGGGGAGGATGTTTAACAGGGGAAAGCCAGTTTGAAGAGGTGGGTCTTGAGAGCCTGTTTGAAGGATGGTAGGGTGGTTGCCAGACGGATGTGGATGGGGAGGGCATTCCAGAGGGAGGGTGCAGCAACTGAAAAGGCCCTGTCGCCCCAGGTCCGGAGCTTGGTCCTGGGGATTGTCAGATTGTTCGTGTCAGCGGACCTGAGGCGACGGGAAGGAGTGTGACGGGGGAGGAGGTCAGAGAGGTAGGGAGGGGCCAGGTTATTTAGGGCTTTGTAGGTGATGAGCAGTATTTTGTAGTCAATCCTGTGTTTAACCGGGAGCCAATGGAGGTTGTGGAGGACAGGGGTGATGTGATCTCGGCGACGGGTGGAGGTGAGCAGACGGGCAGCGGAGTTCTGAACGTATTGGAGTTTATTGAGGATTTTGTTGGGTGAGCCATAGAGGATGCTGTTGCAGTAATCGAGTCTGGAGGTTATGAGGGCATGGATGAGGGTTTCAGCAGCGGAAAGGGACAGGGAGGGGCGGAGGCGGGCAATGTTCCGGAGGTGAAAGAAAGCAGTTTTGGTAATGTGGTTGACGTGCGGTAGGAATGAGAGAGTGGGGTCGAGGATGATGGCGAGGTTGCGGACATGGGTGGAGGGGGTGACGATGGAACCATCAACGGTGAGAGAGAAGGTCTGGGCGGAGCGGATGAGGGAGTTTGGGCCGATGATGAGTATTTCCGATTTATTGCAGTTGAGTTGGAGAAAGTTCTGTTGCATCCATGTTTTTACATCAGCAAGGCAGGTGGTGAGGGTGGAGTGGGTGGTTGAGGTGATGGTCTTGGAGGAGAGGTAGAGTTGTGTGTCGTCTGCATAGAAATGGAAGCGGAGGCCATGGCGGCGGAGAATTTGACCCAGGGGAAGTATATACAGGATGAAGAGGGGGGGGCCGAGCACTGATCCTTGGGGGACACCATGAGTGACTGGGGCGGTGGAGGATTGGCAGTGGTTTATGGGGATGTATTGGTGTCTGTTGGAGAGGTAGGAGGTGAACCAGGAGAGGACAGTACCGGAAATGCCAAGGGAGTGAAGGCGTGAGAGGAGGATGGAATGGTTGATAGTGTCAAAGGCGGCGGTGAGGTCGAGGAGGATAAGGATGGTTAAAGAGCCGGAGTCAGCAGAGAGAAGGATGTCATTGGTGATTTTCAGTAGTGCAGTTTCTGTACTGTGATTGGTGCGGAAGCCGGATTGGAAGGGTTCGTAGAGGTTATTGTTGTTGAGGTGGGTTTTGAGTTGAGCGGCGACAGCTCGCTCAAGGACTTTAGACAGGAAGGGGAGGTTGGATATGGGCCGGTAGTTGTTGGGGATGTATGGAGGAGAGATCGGATTCGGAGATTAGACTGAAGGATGAGAATGAATGGCTAGGGAGTAGGGGGGGATCAGGTTGAAGGCATGGGGGGGTGGTGGGGGAGGAGGCAGACAGCTGACAGTGAATTGTGTCGATTTTAGATTGAAAAAATGACAGGAAGGAATTGCATTTGCTGGTGGTGAAGGAGTTAGAGATGGTGTCCATGGGCTTGAGGAGTTTGTTGATGGTGGAGAAGAGAGTTTTGGGGTTGTTGGAGCCAGTTTGGATGATGAAGGAGTAGTGGGAGGAACGAGCGTTGTTGAGGGCATCTTTGTATTGTTGTTGGTGGAGTTTGTATGCATCCAAGTGAACAGTGAGTCCGGTTTTATTGGCAAGTCTTTCAAGTTGGCGGCCCTTGGCTTTGAGTTGGCGGAGTTGATCGGTGTACCAGGGGGCGGAGTGAGTGAAGGAGATGGATTTGGTTTTTGTGGGGGCAATTTCATCAAGACAGGAGGAGAGTGCAGTATTGTAGTTATTAACTAGGTCAGTGACAGAGGCGTTTGGAGTGAGGGCAGGGTCGGAGATAGTGTCGGCCAAGATGGAAGAGAAGGAGGAGGAGTTTATGGAGTTGAGCTTACGGAATGTGATGGTGCGTTCCTGTTTGACAAGGGGGGTGGGAATGACAATGTCCAGGGTGATAGCCAGATGGTCGGAGATTGTGAGATCAGTGCTGGTGAGGTTGCGGATGGTGATGCCAGAGGTGCAGATCAGATCCAGTGTGTGTCCTTTTCCATGGGTGGGGAAATCAATGTGTTGGGTGATGTTGAAATAGTGTAAAATGTCCAATAGTTCTATTGTAGTTTTGCAGTCAGGAGAGTCGACATGGATATTGAAGTCACCAAGTAGAAGAATAGATGGAGATATGGCACAGAGCTGGGTTAGGAATTCGGATAGGTCAGAGGGAAATAAGGGGTTTGGTTTGGGGGGACGGTAGATGACAGCAGTGACAAGGGGTTTTGGACCAGACAGTTTAAAAGCAAGATGTTCGAAGGAGGGGGGGGGGGAGGGAATGGATATTGCGCTGGTTTTTATTGTTTGTCGGTGAAGTGTTGCTATGCTGCCACCGCGCCCATCCTGTCGTGGTTTGTCCATATATGTGTATCCAGCGGGTGTAGTTTGGTTAAGAGAGAAATATTCAGATGGTTTATGCCAGGTTTCAGTTAAGCAGAGAAAGTCCACACATTTTTGAAACACATTTCCCAGTTGCAATATATTTTACAAAGATTTTTATTTACACACAAAATCACAATACATTACATCAATACATCAACCAAAAAATATTGTCATGAAGCCCCCCCACTGAATCCAACCCAAAAAAATCACCCCCAACACATTCCCCAATCCCACACAAACAAAACTACTTCACAATTACAGACGTTTTACACAACACAAGTGGTGTTTTCCATCTCTTCTTATTTCTTCACAGGCCCAAGACCGCTTTCACTGGCCCCCACCATTTTTTACACACCTCCTGTCCCTCAATATGGGCGCACAGTCTTATTTCCACCCTCACCCTTCCCTCCCACCCTCTATACCACTGCCCACTTGTTGTCATGTCTGATGGAAACTCCATCTTTTTATTCCTTACCTCCCACAAGGCTATTTTGCCCCCACTCATCAAAAAACTAGCCGCTCTCTTATTCTCCTCCTTCCACGATGCCACTCCTTTCCCTATCATAACCCACTCCCTTGTTATTTCTGCCCCAAGTGCTGGGCCAATCAGCCTCTTATTCACATGCTCCCAAAACCTTTTAGAGAAAGAACAGTCCCAAATAACGTGCGCCTCATTCTCGTCCTCGCTGCAACCCCTTTGGACACTGTGCCGTCCTAACTGCGCCAAACCTGTACAGTCTTGCCCTCACAGGCAGCCTTCCCAATGCACACATCCAATTTAAATCCTTCGCCCTGTTTGGCAGCCCTTTCCATTGCAATACCCCCCAATCCACCCCCTTCCTACCCAAATTCCTCTCTGCTTCCTGCACCACCTTCCCCAACAGTGCTTTGTACATCTGCCGGTGGTCTGCCAGTAATTCCCCCGTCATAACCTCTCTATGTGTCCTGAAAAAAAGAACAATCCTCTCATAATGCCAGGGAACATCCTCTGCCCTGGGACCTTTGTTGTCCCACCCTATAAAATCCCTTAATGCCATCCCCATCCACATTTTAACAAAAAATTATGCTCCCCCACCTTTGTTAGAATATTATAGATCCCCTGAAGAAAAAGAATATCTAATTTCAAAGGAACACAGACAAAACCCCGTCACCCCTGCTGTCACCGGAAGGTAGAACACCTCCCGCTTCACAGGTTCATACCTTCCCCCCCAAAGGAAGGAAAAAATCAGCCTGGTCACCCTCTGTTTAAAAATTACTGGCATTGGAAAAACCCGCGCGAGGTAAATTAGCTGCGGCATAATATCCGCGTTCACAACTACCACTTTCCCCGTTATAGTAAGTGCCCTGTCCTTCCACAAAAACATCCTGATCCTCACCTTCCTTAAACACACCTCCCAATTTACTCTGTCCGCCCTGCCTTTAAGGAAACGAACACCCAATATTTTTATTCCCTCTGGACACTGTGCCACTCCATACTGTTCCCCTGTCTTCCCCTTCCACCCCTCGGAGAACATTACGGCCGGCTTGTCATAATTGACCACTGACCCAGTTGCCCTACAATATTTTCCCACTGACAACATAACCCTATCCATATCCCTCTCAGACGACAGCAGAACTGTGGTGTCATCTGCGTACTGCAGGACTTTAATCCTTTCACCTCCTCCCCCTGGAGCCTGTAGGCCCTGAAATTGCTCATCCTTCCTCATAAGTTCCGCTAAAGGCTCAATAAATAGAACATACAATAAGGGTGACAGAGGGCACCCCTGTCTTACCCCCCTTCTCTGTGCCACCGGGCAGCTCAATGCCCCGTTTATTTTCACTCGACTAAACACACCCTCGTATAAAGCCTTCACCCACGTGATAAAACCTGCCCCAAAATTATTTTTTTCCAAAACCTGAAATAAAAATGAATGGTCTACCATGTCAAAAGCCTTTTGTTGATCTAGGCTCAGAATCCCCACCCCTATACCCCTACTGTCTGCCCAGCTTAAAATGTCTCTTATCAGGACCAAATTGTGCACCCCCATCCTCCCAGGTACCCCACATGTCTGATCTGGGCTTATGGCCTCCCCCAGAACTACCTTAGCCCGATTCGCAAGGACCTTTCCCAGCACCTTACAGTCGACACACAAAAGAGTTACCGGACGCCAGTTCCCCAACTCTTTCCTATCCCCTTTTTTATAAAGTAGGTGTATGATGCCCTCTCTCATTGAACTGGGTATTTTGCCCTGCTTACCTACCTCATTCAACACCTCCACCAGGTCCTCCCCCATGATCTCCCAAAATGCTGCATACAGCTCCATGGGGATTCCATCCCTCCCTGGCGTCTTTCCGTTCTGTAAAGCGAACACGGCCTCTCTCACCTCCTCCCTCACAATGTCCTTTCCAAGAGCTTCCTGCTTACCTGACTTCACCTTCCTCCAAAGCTGTGCCACCAGCCGATCTCCCTCACTCACATCCCTCTCACTGGCCCTAAATAAAGCAGAATAAAATCTCACCGCTGCGTCCAGCTTATCCTGCTGTTCCACCACTTCCCCCTGCTCCGTCCACAGCGTCTCCATAAATGCAGCGGTCTGCCTCGTTTTAATGGATTTAAAGAAAAAAGCAATCACCTTCTCATCCTTTTCCCTTCTTTCCACTCTTGCCATAAAGACAAACCTTTTTGCTTTTTGATTGTAATGTTCCCTTATTTCACTCTTTACTCTTTTCACCCTTCCACTCCTATTGGCCACTCCCATCCAATACTGCAGTTCCTTCTGCGATAGCCACACCCTCTCTTTCTCCTGCCGCCTGCTAATTTTCCCATAAGCCACGCAGAACTCCTTTATCCTCTCTTTCACTACCTCCCACCAGTCCAAAACAGAATTATATTGTGATTTAAAAACTCTCCACCCTAAATAAAATTCATTAAACTGCTCTACAAAAATCCTGTCATGCAATAACTCAACATTAAATTTCCACAATCTAGAACCCCGCGAAACCCCCCTCCCCCCTAGAGAAAACAAGATCATGTGATGATCAGAAGACCAACTAGGCAGCACCTGGAAATTCCCCATGGCTTCATGAGCTGATACAAAAAAATAATCTAATCTCCGTTTACACCCCCTTGTATTTTCCCAGGTGTAACCTGGACTGTTATTCCCACACACCTGGAACCCATCAACTAAATTGTATTTCCCCAGAAGATCTTTAAGGAATGGCACTGTGAAGTCCCTCCTTCCTCCCACCACACCTTCATCCAATGAGGCATTAAAATCCCCCCCCATTATCACACACCTGTTCGTGGTGAGTAAATCAGGCAGATTTTAAAAAAAAGCCAACCGCTCAGTAGCATTACACGGAGCATATACATTAATAAATCTATATTTTTTCCTCTCCCACAACACATCTGCACACATTAGTCTTCCTGGAATAACTGTCAAAAATTCCTCCACGAAAACCCCTCCACCTTTAAATAAAAAGTGGAAATAATTATGCATGTATGCACATTTACACTTAAAATTCAAATTATCAATGAATATGAATGTATGCTAACTAAGAAACATTTCCCCCATAGAAAATGATTGGTTCGTTGCATTTTACGCACCGCAGTGGTAGAAAAGCGGAACGGCATGTAATTTGGTATTTCACAGTCAGAGCATCACATCTAAATATTTGAAAATAATTCAAAATATTGGCTTCCTAACGCCGATACTTATTAGCTTGTACTGCACACAACGCACATACTGTAAATAAACATTTTTATAACCGACTTACGTTGCGCTTCAAACGAATAAGTGTAGATAATGAGTCCCTGCAAGAACCTAAAGCGGTTTAACACAAACGTTGTTCTAAATTAAACATGCGGATTATAACATATAAAACAACTACAGTTTAATAATGGCACAAGATTTATATTTCACAAATACACACGGTCATACAGTTTAAACCTTCTATTTACACCACAAATAGGCTGACCACTCAGAACGCATACTCTCCCTCCACATTCTTTACAGAAGCAGAACGGTCATCAATGACAGAGAAAATTTGATAAAAATCAATATTCTCTATCCACTTCACGCTCAGAAGAGAATGCACTGCTTCTTCATCGTGGGCAGTGAGACCAAACACTTTTGAAACACATTTCTCAGTCGCAAACTATAGAAATGATCCCTGAAAGTATAGTCTTAACTTTCTTCTGCTGCTCGCCGGGTCCCTTTAAAGTAGCAACTGGTTCCATCCATGGTTGCTCTGCACAATGCATTTCGGCTCACCAAACTGCAATACAGCAGTGCGGCACACGATTTTGGGTTGGGCGCTAGCCCAATTATACATCCTCTGTCCTGGGACCTTTATTGTCCCACCGCATAAAGTCCCTTAATGCCAGCCCAATCCACATTTAAAAAAAATTGCACTTATGCTCCCCCATCTTTGACGGAATATTATAGATCCCATGAAGAACAAGGGTTGCGTCCCAATATTCTTCACTCCCCACCTCCTTTCCTCCACTCCCCCACTACCACTCCTCTCCTACCCAGAAGTATGTCATGAGACGGACGGCGGCGACCCAGACCTCAACACCACCTGAGGATCAACGCTTGCCGCCTGCACCAGACAGGGAGGTCCTCACGCAGCGGTGTGGGGGGCCAGCCCTCGGCTCCCTTTTCTCCCTGCACTGCATTGCTGTTTTCTGGTCCGCCCGGAAGGAACACCATCTCCTGGGTGCTGTCTCTGTGCTTTCCAACAGTGCGGAGTCTGGCCTTACCGAGAGGAAGGGGGATGGCAGCCAGACCTGTTCCAGGGACACGACGCCATAACGCCGTCTGCCTGACATGGATCCAGGGGGTTGAGGAGGGAGGCGGCAGCACCAGTGTGAGCCCCCCAGCGGGTCAGGGGGCCGAGGGCGCAGCCACAGAGGGCGCTCCGGCCCAAATCCAACTCGACCCGAAGCGAGAGTGACAGGTTTGACCCGTCTGGAGTTTAGTAGGGCAGTGCTACAAAGGGGCATGGGCTTTGTGCCAGCTGACCTCAACTGCCTGGTAAAGGTTCCGGGTCAAGGGGAAATCTTTGAAGTAATCTTCAAGAACCCCAATGTCCTGGAGAGGTTCTGGAACCTCTATAGAGAGGGGAAGGACAGGAGTCCCCTCAACAACTTTGCGGTCGAGCCCCTGTCCTACACGGAGAACAAAGTGGTCACTGTACAGTTCTATAACGAGACTGTGCAGGACCACGATGTTTCGACATGGTTGGGCAGGTATGGCGATGTTAAATCTGACGCCAGGAGGGTCCTTGATGAGGATGGAGTGTGGACCGGGGACAGGAAGTGGCTGGTCCAACTAAAACCCGACCCATTTGTAGTGGGGGGGGGGGGGGGGTATGTCATATCCCCAGCACTATCACGCTGGGGAGAAACAGGGGTGTGGTGTTCTATAACGGCATGCCCAAGCTGTGCAGGAATTGCGGTGAGTTAGGTCACTTAGCCGCAGCCTGCACAGTGGTCAAGTGCAAGACTTGTGGAGGAGAGCATGAGACCAGGGTATGCCGGGATCCAAAGCCCTGTAACCTGTGCGGAGCGAGTGGGCATTTCTTCAGAGACTGCCCACTCTCGTACGCAAACAGGGCTAGGAACACCGCACCTCCTCCACCATCTACTACCCCCACCCCTACTCCAGCACCCAGAACCAGAACACCAGCCACAGCCCCCCCCACAGCCTGAAACAACCACTCCCTCACAAAACACTGCTCAAGGCCCCTCAAGCACCAACGACACCGGCTCTCCCCTACGCACAGACCCCTCTGAAGCTCTACTACCCACACAGCTAGTCACTACAGTTAAAGAGGAGCCTGACTCTGACACCCCCATCACGGTGGAGAAGTCAGACTCCTCTAGTGCAGATTTAGATTCGGACATCTCCACAACATGGCAATTGGCTAACAGGAAAAGAAAGGGAAAACACAACAAAACAAACAGGACAGAACCACCCGGTCAACCTCCAAACCCAGCAATAGTTTGCCATCATAAACAACCAATTCATAAGATACAGCAAAAAAACATTAATATTCGGAACATTAGCCCACCCACAGTCAGGCCAGAACCTCCAACTAACCCTAGTAAGCCATCTCCACCACCACTTCTTCATCAAAAAGAAACCCTCTCAAGACCCATCACATTTCAAAACAGGTCTACTAATGACCGGCCACTTCCTGGCCCCGATCCCACACCTAACAAGACCATCAAGCAGCTCCCCTCTCAGGGACCCTCCGAAGTAAAGGGGGACCCTGGGGCAAAACCATCACGTCCCACCTCTCCGGGACGGAACCCACCAGGCAGTATGGAGGGGTGACCTGGGGGCGGACCGAGTCAGGGGGTGAGTAGGCGCTTCAATAATCAGGACATTGTTATGGAACGCCTTAATAAAATCTGTAGAGACATTGCAAATAATAAACCCGGTTCACATGACACATATAACTAATAACCATTACTATGTTATTCACAATCATTATATCAAATACCCGCAGCATTAAGGAACCTATTAAACGTTACTCAGTCTTCTCCACTCTGCAGCAAACCCCCTCGGATGTCATCCTTCTCCAGGAGTGCGGAATCCCTTTCCGCACTATGGATGACACTCTGAGGGAGGAGTGGAGAATGGGGGACTCTCTCTGGTCCGGCTCGAACGTCGCTCGAGCTGATGGGGTCGGCACATTGACCAAAAACCCCTATGTAAAAATCATGGGAAACAACATCGTGGAAAGTGGGCGAATCCTCGTCACAGACATTTGTGTCGGGGGTTCCCCACTTAGAGTGGTCAATGTGTACGGCCCAACCAGCATAGCCGAGAGGGTCTCCCTTTTCACAAAACTAAGAACCACTATACACTGCAATATGCCGGTTGTCGTGGGGGGGGATTTCAACTGTGCCCTCAGGGATGAAGACCGCAGCAGACCAAGGAAAGATCGGTCGAGCGACGAGCTGCGGTCTATCATAGAAGATTTCTCCCTCCACGACGCCGGGGGCGCCTCTCCCCCACAACACACATGGGTGAGTTCCTCTGGTGTCTCCTCATCTCGTATTGATATGTTCCTGCTCTCCCCAGGCCTGAGAGTGCACTCCTTTTCCACCCGGGCAGTGCACTACTCGGACCACCACATGGTGACCGTGTCCCTGGTCTGGGAGAAGGCCATAACTGTTGGTAGGGGTCTCTGGAGAATGAATACCAGCCATCTCCAAGACCCCAAAGTGCGTCTCTCCTTCTCGAGGCGGTACCTGGAGTGGGTGAGTCTAAAACATCTTTTTGACTCCCCGAAAGAGTGGTGGGAGATGGTGAAGGAGCGGGTGCATGGCTACTTCCGGGCAGTTGGGCAGAGGAAGGCAAAGGAAAAGAGGGCGGCTTTTGACCACGCTAATGCTGCCCTCCAAAGACTGAGCCTCCTCCAGTCCCGAGGCCTGGAGGTAAGCAGCGAGATTGCACTCGCTAAACAGAGCCTCTCCGCCCTCTATCGGGAGGAGCGGAGAAAATACACCTTCCGCTCCAAACTCCAGGGCCTTGAGGAGGATGAGAAGTGCACGAGGTACTTCTTCCGCAGGGCATGGTCAAAAAGTAATAACATTTCTTCCCTTTATAACAGCAGGGGGATGGTGGTGTCTGAAGAGGCGGAGGTCCGGGAGGTGGCCAGGGAGTTCTATGCGGGTCTGTACAGCATAAGGCCGCAGATGGGGCTCTCATGGACACCTTCCTGGGCTGCCTGGAGGGACGAGAGCATGGAACCAGAGTTGAGCGCCGAGGAGCTCACCCGGGCCGTGTGCTCCCTTAATCAGCACAAAGCTCCTGGTCCTGATGGGATCCCGGCCGAATTCTATCAGGCTTTCTGGGATCTCCTGAAGGAGGACGTGGCAGAAGTTTTCAGGGCGGCGTACAGGGAGGGGCGGTTGGGGGCCTCACTGAGGCAGAGTGCGGTTGCTCTTGTCCCCAAAAAGGGGGACCTGAAGGACCTCCGGCACTGGCGGCCGATTAACCTCCTCTCAGCCGATTATAAGATCATGGCGAAGGCGCTGATGAGGAGGTTCCAACACCTGATAACATCGGTGGTCGGTCCCGACCAAACGTGCAGTATTCCAGGGAGGTCCATAAACGACAACCTGCTCCTCGTGAGGGATGTCATAATCCACTCCGGGGAGCGCAGGTCCCCCTTGGGCCTTCTCAGCCTAGACCAGGAGAAGGCCTTTGACAGGGTAAGTCATGTGTGCTTGGAGAGGGTGCTAGAGAGGTTTAATTTTCCTAGCTCCCTCCTGCACTGGACCAAAATGTGTTTGACTGACATCTCGGGGAGGGTGGTTGTGAACAAGCAACCATCCGCCCCCTTTGACCTTAGGTCTGGCGTCAGGCAGGGATGCCCCCTAGCATCCCTCCTGTACGTCATCTACCTTGAGCCGTTCCTTCAGGCCATCAGGGGCAACCCGGGCATTGCTGGTTATCCACTGCCCGGGGCCCAGGGGGAGCGGCTTAGGGTGATGGCGTACATGGACGACATCACCATCATCGGCACAGATAGTCATTCCATCACCGTTGCCAACAAGGTGCTGGATGACTTCTGTGCAGCCACTGGTGCCCTAGTCAATAGGGACAAGAATGAACTGTTTCTGTCTCGGCATTGGAGTGAGCCACTAACCGTTTCTTTCCCTGTGCGCAGAGATAGCATCAAGCTCCTGGGGGTGACCTTCCAGTCAGACGGTGAAGGAAGGCTGAGCTGGGAGGGAACCCTCCGCCACGTCCAGGTTAAACTCCGGAGCTGGAGCGTGCGGCCTCTGAGTCAGACGGGTAAAATCCTGGTCCTGAAGGCAATAGTCCTTCCCATTCTTCTCTACTTGGGGAGGGTGTTTCCCCCAGACAAGGCCACTAGTAAAATCGTTACTAGAATGGCCTTTCGCTTTGTCTGGGGAAGCACCATGGAAAAATTAAAAAGAGCTACCCTCCTCAAGAAAGGGAAGAATGGAGGCAGGGGGGTTCCAGACATTGTTAACATCATTTTGGTGCAGGGTCTGGCCACACTGGTCCAGAATACTCGGAAGGTTGAGAAGGCCTCTGGTGCCTTTGCTAGGTACTATGCCAATTGCTTGCTGAGGACGATGGGCCTGTGTGCGCTGGACCTCACCATACTGTATAGCTGGGACCCCCCATATGTATATCGAGCCCTGAGGGACTTTGCCTTTGGCAGGATTGCCCAGGGCCGGGAAAAAATTTTTAAAATTAAAAAGGGACGGGAAATAATTAAAAATTTGAGTCATGGGATAGAGGGGAGGATGTTTAACAGGGGAAAGCCAGTTTGAAGAGGTGGGTCTTGAGAGCCTGTTTGAAGGATGGTAGGGTGGTTGCCAGACGGATGTGGATGGGGAGGGCATTCCAGAGGGAGGGTGCAGCAACTGAAAAGGCCCTGTCGCCCCAGGTCCGGAGCTTGGTCCTGGGGATTGTCAGATTGTTCGTGTCAGCGGACCTGAGGCGACGGGAAGGAGTGTGACGGGGGAGGAGGTCAGAGAGGTAGGGAGGGGCCAGGTTATTTAGGGCTTTGTAGGTGATGAGCAGTATTTTGTAGTCAATCCTGTGTTTAACCGGGAGCCAATGGAGGTTGTGGAGGACAGGGGTGATGTGATCTCGGCGACGGGTGGAGGTGAGCAGACGGGCAGCGGAGTTCTGAACTTATTGGAGTTTATTGAGGATTTTGTTGGGTGAGCCATAGAGGATGCTGTTGCAGTAATCGAGTCTGGAGGTTATGAGGGCATGGATGAGGGTTTCAGCAGCGGAAAGGGACAGGGAGGGGCGGAGGCGGGCAATGTTCCGGAGGTGAAAGAAAGCAGTTTTGGTAATGTGGTTGACGTGCGGTAGGAATGAGAGGGTGGGGTCGAGGATGATGCCGAGGTTGCGGACATGGGTGGAGGGGGTGACGATGGAACCATCAACGGTGAGAGAGAAGGTCTGGGCGGAGCGGATGAGGGAGTTTGGGCCGATGATGAGTATTTCCGATTTATTGCAGTTGAGTTGGAGAAAGTTCTGTTGCATCCATGTTTTTACATGAGCAAGGCAGGTGGTGAGGGTGGAGTGGGTGGTTGAGGTGATGGTCTTGGAGGAGAGGTAGAGTTGTGTGTCGTCTGCATAGCAATGGAAGCGGAGGCCATGGCGGCGGAGAATTTGACCCAGGGGAAGTATATACAGGATGAAGAGGGGGGGGGCGAGCACTGATCCTTGGGGGACACCATGAGTGACTGGGGCGGTGGAGGATTGGCAGTGGTTTATGGAGATGTATTGGTGTCTGTTGGAGAGGTAGGAGGTGAACCAGGAGAGGACAGTACCGGAAATGCCAAGGGAGTGAAGGCGTGAGAGGAGGATGGAATGGTTGATAGTGTCAAAGGCGGCGGTGAGGTCGAGGAGGATAAGGATGGTTAAAGAGCCGGAGTCAGCAGAGAGAAGGATGTCATTGGTGATTTTCAGTAGTGCAGTTTCTGTACTGTGATTGGTGCGGAAGCCGGATTGGAAGGGTTCGTAGAGGTTATTGTTGTTGAGGTGGGTTTTGAGTTGAGCGGCGACAGCTCGCTCAAGGACTTTAGACAGGAAGGGGAGGTTGGATATGGGCCGGTAGTTGTTGGGGATGTCAGGGTCGAGACCAGGTTTTTTTAGAATGGGGGTAACGGCAGCAAGCTTGAGGGAGGGGGGGACGAGACCAGTGGACAGGGAGGAGTTGATTATGTTGGTGATAAGTGGGGAGAGAGTGGGGAGGCAAGCCTTGACTAGGAAGGTGGGGATAGGGTCGAAGGCACTGGTTGATGACTTCATACTGGTGACTATGGAGGAGAGATCGGATGCGGAGATTAGACTGAAGGATGAGAATGAATGGCTAGGGAGTAGGGGGGGATCAGGTTGAAGGCATGGGGGGGTGGTGGGGAGGAGGCAGACAGCTGACAGTGAATTGTGTCGATTTTAGATTGAAAAAATGACAGGAAGGAATTGCATTTGCTGGTGGTGAAGGAGTTAGAGATGGTGTCCATGGGCTTGAGGAGTTTGTTGATGGTGGAGAAGAGAGTTTTGGGGTTGTTGGAGCCAGTTTGGATGATGAAGGAGTAGTGGGAGGAACGAGCGTTGTTGAGGGCATCTTTGTATTGTTGTTGGTGGAGTTTGTATGCATCCAAGGGAACAGTGAGTCCGGTTTTATTGGCAAGTCTTTCAAGTTGGCGGCCCTTGGCTTTGAGTTGGCGGAGTTGATCGGTGTACCAGGGGGCGGAGTGAGTGAAGGAGACGGATTTGGTTTTTGTGGGGGCAATTTCATCAAGACAGGAGGAGAGTGCAGTATTGTAGTTATTAACTAGGTCAGTGACAGAGGCGTTTGGAGTGAGGGCAGGGTCGGAGATAGTGTCGGCCAAGATGGAAGAGAAGGAGGAGGAGTTTATGGAGTTGAGCTTACGGAATGTGATGGTGCGTTCCTGTTTGACAAGGGGGGTGGGAATGACAATGTCCAGGGTGATAGCCAGATGGTCGGAGATTGTGAGATCAGTGCTGGTGAGGTTGCGGATGGTGATGCCAGAGGTGCAGACCAGATCCAGTCTGTGTCCTTTTCCATGGGTGGGGAAATCAATGTGTTGGGTGATGTTGAAATAGTGTAAAATGTCCAATAGTTCTATTGTAGTTTTGCAGTCAGGAGAGTCGACATGGATATTGAAGTCACCAAGTAGAAGAATAGATGGAGATATGGCACAGAGCTGGGTTAGGAATTCGGATAGGTCAGAGGGAAATAAGGGGTTTGGTTTGGGGGGACGGTAGATGACAGCAGTGACAAGGGGTTTTGGACCAGACAGTTTAAAAGCAAGATGTTCGAACGAGGGGGGGGGGGGGGGGGGGGAATGGATATTACGCTGGTTTTTATTGTTTGTCGGTGAAGTGTTGCTATGCTGCCACCGCGCCCATCCTGTCGTGGTTTGTCCATATATGTGTATCCAGCGGGTGTAGTTTGGTTAAGAGAGAAATATTCAGATGGTTTATGCCAGGTTTCAGTTAAGCAGAGAAAGTCCACACATTTTTGAAACACATTTCTCAGTTGCAATATATTTTACAAAGATTTTTATTTACACACAAAATCACAATACATTACATCAATACATCAACCAAAAAATATTGTCATGAAGCCCCCCCACTGAATCCAACCCAAAAAAATCACCCCCAACACATTCCCCAATCCCACACAAACAAAACTACTTCACAATTACAGACGTTTTACACAACACAAGTGGTGTTTTCCATCTCTTCTTATTTCTTCACAGGCCCAAGACCGCTTTCACTGGCCCCCACCATTTTTTACACACCTCCTGTCCCTCAATATGGGCGCACAGTCTTATTTCCACCCTCACCCTTCCCTCCCACCCTCTATACCACTGCCCACTTGTTGTCATGTCTGATGGAAACTCCATCTTTTTATTCCTTACCTCCCACAAGGCTATTTTGCCCCCACTCATCAAAAAACTAGCCGCTCTCTTATTCTCCTCCTTCCACGATGCCGCTCCTTTCCCTATCATAACCCACTCCCTTGTTATTTCTGCCCCCAGTGCTGGGCCAATCAGCCTCTTATTCACATGCTCCCAAAACCTTTTAGAGAAAGAACAGTCCCAAAAAACGTGCGCCTCATTCTCGTCCTCGCTGCAACCCCTTGGACACTGTGCCGTCCTAACTGCGCCAAACCTGTACAGTCTTGCCCTCACAGGCAGCCTTCCCAATGCACACATCCAATTTAAATCCTTCGCCCTGTTTGGCAGCCCTTTCCATTGCAATACCCCCCAATCCACCCCCTTCCTACCCAAATTCCTCTCTGCTTCCTGCACCACCTTCCCCAACAGTGCTTTGTACATCTGCCGGTGGTCTGCCAGTAATTCCCCCGTCATAACCTCTCTATGTGTCCTGAAAAAAAGAACAATCCTCTCATAATGCCAGGGAACATCCTCTGCCCTGGGACCTTTGTTGTCCCACCCTATAAAATCCCTTAATGCCATCCCCATCCACATTTTAACAAAAAAATAGCACTTATGCTCCCCCACCTTTGTCAGAATATTATAGATCCCCTGAAAAAAAAGAATATCTAATTTCAAAGGAACACAGACTAAACCCCGTCCCCCTGCTGTCACCGGAAGGTAGAACACCTCCCGCTTCACAGGTTCATACCTTCCCCCCCAAAGGAAGGAAAAAAATCAGCCTGGTCACCCTCTGTTTAAAAATTACTGGCATTGGAAAAACCCGCGCCAGGTAAATTAGCTGCGGCATAATATCCGCGTTCACAACTACCACTTTCCCCGTTATAGTAAGTGCCCTGTCCTTCCACAAAAACATCCTGATCCTCACCTTCCTTAAACACACCTCCCAATTTACTCTGTCCGCCCTGCCTTTAAGGAAACGAACACCCAATATTTTTATTCCCTCTGGACACTGTGCCACTCCATACTGTTCCCCTGTCTTCCCCTTCCACCCCTCGGAGAACATTACGGCCGACTTGTCATAATTGACCACTGACCCAGTTGCCCTACAATATTTTCCCACTGACAACATAACCCTATCCACATCCCTCTCAGACGACAGCAGAGCTGTGGTGTCATCTGCGTACTGCAGGACTTTAATCCTTTCACCTCCTCCCCCTGGAGCCTGTAGGCCCTGAAATTGCTCATCCTTCCTCATAAGTTCCGCTAAAGGCTCAATAAATAGAACATACAATAAGGGTGACAGAGGGCACCCCTGTCTTACCCCCCTTCCCTGTGCCACCGGGCAGCTCAATGCCCCGTTTATTTTCACTCGACTAAACACACCCTCGTATAAAGCCTTCACCCACGTGATAAAACCTGCCCCAAAATTAATTTTTTCCAAAACCTGAAATAAAAATGAATGGTCTACCATGTCAAAAGCCTTTTGTTGATCTAGACACAGAACCCCCACCCCTATACCCCTACTGTCTGCCCAGCTTAAAATGTCTCTTATCAGGACCAAATTGTGCACCCCCATCCTCCCAGGTACCCCACATGTCTGATCTGGGCTTATGGCCTCCCCCAGAACTACCTTAGCCCGATTCGCAAGGACCTTTCCCAGCACCTTACAGTCGACACACAAAAGAGTTACCGGCCGCCAGTTCCCCAACTCTTTCCTATCCCCTTTTTTATAAAGTAGGTGTATGATGCCCTCTCTCATTGAACTGGGCATTTTGCACTGCTTACCTAACTCATTCAACACCTCCACCAGGTCCTCCCCCATGATCTCCCAAAATGCTGCATACAGCTCCATGGGGATTCCATCCCTCCCTGGCGTCTTCCCGTTCTGTAAAGCGAACACAGCCTCTCTCACCTCCTCCCTCACAATATCCTTTCCAAGAGCTTCCTGCTTACCTGACTTCACCTTCCTCCACAGCTGTGACACCAGCTGATCTCCCTCACTCACATTCCTCTCCCTGGCCCTAAATAAAGCAGAATAAAATCTCACCGCTGCGTCCAGCTTATCCTGCTGTTCCACCACTTCCCCCTGCTCCGTCCTCAGCATCTCCATAAATGCAGTGGTCTGCCTCGTTTTAATGGATTTAAAGAAAAAAGCAGTCACCTTCTCATCCTTTTCCCTTCTTTCCACTCTTGCCATAAAGGAAAACCTTTTTGCTTTTTGATTGTAATGTTCCCTTATTTCACTCTTTACTCTTTTCACTTCCTCAGAATCCACCCTTCCACCCCTATTGGCCACTCCCATCCAATACTGCAGTTCCTTCTGCGATAGCCACACCCTCTCTTTCTCCTCCCGCCTCCTAATTTTCCCATAAGCCACGCAGAACTCCTTTATCCTCTCTTTCACTACCTCCCACCAGTCCAAAACAGAATTATATTGCGATTTAAAAACTCTCCACCCTAAATAAAATTCATTAAACTGCTCTACAAAAATCCTGTCACGCAATAACTCAACATTAAATTTCCACAAACTAGAACCCTGCGAAACCCCCCTCCCCCCTAGAGAAAACAAGATCATGTGATGATCAGAAGACCAACTAGGCAGCACCTGGAAATTCCCCATGGCTTCATGAGCTGATACAAAAAAATAATCTAATCTCCGTTTACACCCCCTTGTATTTTCCCAGGTGTAACCTGGACCGTTGTTCCTACAGACATGTAATCCATCAACCAAATTGTATTTTCCCAGAAGATCTTTAAGGAATGGCACTGTGAAGTCCCTCCTCCCTCCCACCACACCTTCATCCAATGAGGCATTAAAATCCCCCCCCATTATCACACACCTGTTCGTGGTGAGTAAATCAGGCAGATTTTTAAAAAAAGCCAACCGCTCAGTAGCATTGCACGGAGCATATACATTAATAAATCTATATTTTTTCCTCTCCCACAACACATCTGCACACATTAGTCTTCCTGGAATGACTGTCAAAAATTCCTCCACCAAAACCCCTCCACCTTTAAATAAAATCCCCAACCCATCGGAATGTACATTTCCCACACTCCAGATTGAAACTCCCAAAGCCCATTCTTTGGTAAAATTAACATCCCCCCCTCCCGCCAAATGACACTCCTGCAAAAACACCACTGAAAAATTAATGGAACTGAGAGAACAAAACAGTGCCTGCCTTTTCCTCCCGTCTTTAAGCCCCCTGACATTTAACGATTTTTTTCCTGCCATTACACACAGTAAAAAGAAGAAGGGAAAAAAAACATCACTTTTCTACCTGAAAGCCCATCAACCGCAGCAGTTCCTCCGTTCCCTCAAACAACATGCCCTGGGCGAGTCAGGGAAGGACAAATCCACCTCCTCTGCCCAGTCCTGTATCTGTACCTTAGCTTTCGCAGGCCGCTTCGCCGTTGGGTCCACCTTCCTCTACACCTGCTTCCTTTTGGCCCCACGCAGAGCTCCCCCAATGTCCTCCAACAATGTCGGGACTCCCTCACTTTCGGAGTCAGCCTCCCCCACCTCTTCCTGCTCCATACCCAGGTCAAGGCTTCGGTCTTCCCCAGACCCAGCTAACACCAGCATTTCGGAGTAGGTGGTGGACTGCACCAGCTGCTCCATCACTCCTTCCTCCTCCATGCTGTCCTCCGCTGCTGGCGCCTCCACTTCAGCTGCACCTTCAGCAGGCCCTGCATCTCCTGCCTCCGCTCCCTTGGATTCCTCAGCGGCATCCTCTGCCACGTTCTGCCCCGCAGCCTCGTTCTCCATCTCCTTCGCTTCCTGCAAGTCTCTGCTCACACCTCCCGTCAGAGCGTCCTCGTAAGAGGGCCGACGTTCCGGGCAACCCTTCATGAGGTGCTCCTCCGACCCGCAGATGTTGCAGGCCTTCGGTTCCCTGCATTCCACCGCCATGTGCCCCTTCTTCCCACAATTATGGCACACTACCTTATCACACTCCATATTGATGTGGCCCACTTGCATGCAGTGCCTGCAAAATGGCGGCTGCCTGGAGTACATGATGTGGCCCTTCACACCCTCCACCATACGTAAGGCCGGTGGATGCAAGTAGCCCTGAAAGTCCTCGTCACTTTCCTTCAATAGGACCTCGTACACCCTGTGCCCATTCCGGAACCCATAGATGTCCTATCTATACTTAGGCCTGGTCAGTACTCTGGCATATTTCCCCAGGTACCTGGTGACAGCTTCATCGGGTAGGTTCATGTCAAAAATGTTGACAATCACCACCCGATAGTTCCTCCTCTCCAGCAACTCCACTCTATAAGGCCCCAAGTCGTCTTCAGAAGCCTTGCACTGCTCCGTGAAAACTTTAAAAGGCTCTGGGCCTTTAAAAGCAATGTCCACAAATTCATCCCGTCCATTCCTTTGGATACCCTCTTTGTCAGTCAGGTGGAAACACCCAATCACCAGATCTCTAACAAAATCCTCTCTCACCGGAAGCTCGCCTTTCAATCCAGCCCACTGGAACCTCAATGTATTGTTCACAACTCTCCACCCTTTTCGTTCTCCCATGATGGAATTCAACAGATCATCAGCGTTTTTTTTTTGTTTTTTTTATTAGAAAATTTTGTTTACACTCACATCATCATAACAATACAAATCATTCAAAAAACCCCCAGCCTACTTCTCCAAGCCTCCCTAATGTCCCATCGTCCAAATCCATATTTACATCAAAACACAAATCCCACCCACCCCAAAAGAAAAAACCCCCAAGACCCTGCATTAACATAGTACATACCTATACAAATACATACAGCCAGAAAACATACAGGAAAACACATAGAAATCACATCAGAGCCTTCCATCTTTCCCATGCTGCGTGGAAACCCCACCTCAGCACCTCCCACGTATACCGCCTCTCCACATCACCCTTTACCATTTGGAACACAGCCCTTGTGGTCCAACCTTGCTTCACTTCCCCCTTCTCCCCCCGCGCCACCCACAACTTATACTTTACCACACTCATCAGTAGCATGGCCAGGAACTTATCCCGCCCCTTCTTTTTCCCCAGCCCCTCCCCAAAAATTACTCCCTCTTGCCTCAAACCCTCCAAAACCCCATACCTACCCTTCACCAACCCCCACACCTCCTGTGCAAAGGCACATCCCCAAAAGACATGCTGCACCGTCTCCCTCTCCCTACACCCAGCTCTCGGACAAAAACGATCCTGCGTCAGACTATGGCGATACAGCACGTCCCGAACCGGCAATCGCCCATAAGCAATCAGCCAGTTCAGATCTTTGAGCCTGTTATCAAGGCCTTTTGGCTGAACCGCCGCCCACACTCCCCTCCCGACTCCCACCCCTAAACCTCCTACCGGCCGCAGCTTTTCCCTCAGAGCTTTGTATAAGCGTCTGTGATCCACCACCAGGTCCCGATCTGCACACTCCTCATGCCTCCTTGCCCACCGCACCACCCACAGCAAATGGGCTGGGACCCTTTCTGCCTTTGGGGCCTTGTTGTCCCACCCCACCAAAAACCTGAAGAAGCCAGAGGCCCAAAATTTCACAAAAAATTGAAACTTATATATCTTCACCCCCAACAAAGCAACACACAAATTACTAAAGAACATAACATCAAATTTCAAAGGAACAAAAGGCACATCTCTTCCCCCTTCCTCCACCCCCTGGTACATCACTACCCTTTGGACATACTCATACCCACCCCACAAAAAACGGAATAACAACTTTGCAAGAGTCGGCCGCAACTGCACAGGCAAGATGTACACCCTTGCCAAGTAAACTAACGAGGGCAGCGCATCTGCCTTAAACGCTAGGACCTTCCCGCTTATAGTAAGGCGCCTCACCGACCACAGACTCAGCCTCCTTGACACCGCTGCCACCCGCCACTTCCAGTTACTCATCCCGTCCTCCTTTGCGTCCCCCCCAAAATCCACCCCCAACATCCTGAGTGGACCCTCACACAAACGTATCCCACACACAACATCCGTCCGAGACCGCCACTTACCAAATAACTTAATCTTGGATTTTCCCACGTTGAGCTGTCCCCCCGAACCCCTTGAAAAATCCTTCACCTCATCCAGTGCCACCTCCAAACCCTTCTCTGTGATCAAAAACAGCGTCATGTCGTCCGCATATTGTGAGATCTTCAGATCCAGACCATTCCCACCTGGAATTTCCACCCCCCTTATCCTACCATTTCTCCGGATTGCCTCCGCGAGGGGCTCGACATACAATACATACAAGAGGGGAGACAGTGGACATCCCTGCCTAACCCCCCCCAGCTGCCCCACGACCTCCCCCATATGACCATTAACGCCTACCCTACTCCCCACCCGTGTGTACATAATTCTTAACCACCTATAAAAACCTAACCCAAAACCACACCGTGCTAGAATCTTAAACAAAAAACCGTGATGAACCCGGTCAAAAGCCTTCTCCATGTCGAGGCTTGCCACTAACAAAGGCAGGCCCCGGTCATCCACCCAGGCTAGAACGTCTCGCATCAGTTGTAGGTTAAAAATAGTTGACCGCCCCTCCACACCACATGTCTGGTCCCCGTCCACTAAATGTGGCATGGCCAGCCTCAATCGGCCTGCCAATACCCTCGCGATCAGCTTATAATCGACACAGAGGAGGGTGATGGGTCGCCAGTTCCTCAGGTCAAAAACATCGCCCTTCTTGAACAAAAGCGACACAACCCCCTCCCGCATCGACGGTGCCAGCTCCCCCTGAGCGAAAACCTCCTCCACTACCTCTAAAAAATCCGGCCCCACAACATCCCAGAATTTAACAAAAAATTCTTTCGGCAAACCGTCGCACCCCGGAACCTTCCCACCCTTCATTCCCCCCAAAGCCTTCCTCAGCTCTTCCAGGTTGAAAGGCGCCTCCAAAGCTGCCCGTACCTCTTCAGGAACCCGCTCTTCCACTAAGCCTAAAAACCTTTTCCCTACACCCTCTTCGACCACCCGATTCTCAGAGCCCACGGTAAAACTCCGTGGCTACCCCTACCATTTCTACAGCCCCTGTCTGAATCTTCCCGTCCAACCCCCGCAATCCCACCATCCTCTTCTTCACCCTTGCCGCTCGTACACTTTGAAAAAAAAACGCAGAGCACGTCTCGTCCTTCTCGTGCTGTTCTCCTTGAACTTTAAATGAAAACACCCGTGCCCTGTTTTAAAAAAAAACCCTCAGCTTTTCTTTTAAACCCGCCCACCGCTCTGTATCAAAGACCCCTCCCAAGTTCCAAACCCTATATACATTCTCTAAATCCCTTTGCAACTTAACAAAATACCGCAACTCCCGCCTCCTCTTTCCCCTACAATACCCCTGTACCATATCCCTCGTACGCACCTTCACCATTTCCCACCACCCAACGATGGAAGGAAAAAATGGTTTTAACTTCCTCCAACTCTTGTACAAAAAAACATACCTTACCTGAAACGCCTCTTCCTCCAACACCTGCACATTCAGTTTCCAAAACCCCTTTCCAAAATTAGGTACACTAAGACCCAAAGCTACCACCACGCCACTGTGGTCGGAAAAAAATAAGGGAAGAACCTCCGCATCAACCACCCGCTGCCCTCTCGGAACAAAAAGGAAATCGATTCTACTCCTTGCTCCCCTTGTATTTCCCCAAGTAAATCCCGCTCCCAACGGGTGCACAAACCGGAACGCATCTATCAAATTAAATCGCTTCACCAAGCTTTCCAAATGTGATAAACTAAGATCCCCCCCCTCAAAAGACACATTGAAGTCCCCCCCCAAAATAACATGCCGATTTGTTGTCAAAATTGAGCCCAGCCCCCAAAACAACTCCTTTCTCCCCGTGGGCAAAGTAGGTGCATACACGTTAATCAGACGTAAATTCACCCCCTTCCACTCCACATCCACAACCAAAACCCTCCCCTGCACAAAGGAAAAACTGTCCACCAAAACAAAATCCTTAGACCCCAACAAAATCCCTACCCCTGTAGAACGCACCCCACCCACACTCCAAAAGGAGCTGCCCATAACCCATTCCCCAGAAAACCGTTTGCAATCTTCATCAGATTTTAGGTGCACTTCCTGCAAAAAATATGCTGAAAACCTTTTCAGTTCCAAAAAATTAAACACCCCCGCCCTTTTGAGGTCTCCTCTCAAACCCCGAACATTACATGTCATTATCTTTAATTCCATGACAGAAACACAGAAAAACCAAAAACTACCAATCACACCCCAGGTTCACTCAGCGGCCCTTCTACCTCAAAATCCCCCAAATACGGCACCTCGTTTGGGGACCCTGGAGAGAAGGAGATCACATCATATGCCGACTGAAGAACCGGTGACGCTGATTCCCACTCCAAACTCACCCCGCTCCCACCTCCCACCGACCCCTCTGAATCTGATAGAGAGGGTGTTCCCACCTTCACCTTTTTGCTGGGAAAAATTTCTCCAACAACCCCCATGTCCAGCGGAAGTTCCTCTTCCATCATGCCAGCCCAGTCTTCTACAAAGCTCCGCTTCTGCACAGAAAAGCCTGGCAGAGACTCTCCCGCTTCCTCTTTCTCTGTAACTGTAACTTCTGCCATCGCTGTGGTGGCCGCCGCTCTTTTCACTGCCTCCGACTCCCCGCCCGTCATCAGCGCCTCAGCCCTCTCCACAGCTGCAGCCAGAAGTTCCAGCTCTGGACGTGCCGCTGCCTCCCCTCCAGCCTCCAGCGATGCTTCACCCTCTTCAGCAACAGGGATCGCCGGGGCAATCCCCTCCGCTGCCTTCTCTTCTCCACCGAACTCAGCAGGTGCCAAACTCTCCATCAACTTCTCCACCACCCCCTCCAAGGCTTTTGCCTGCACTTTACCCCCCGAAGCAGAAGTTTCCCCAGCTGGCCGGGAAACCTGGGCTGGCTCTGGACCAGGCACACGCAACTTCTGCTGCACTCCTTTCTCCACGCCACCAGGGGGCGGCCTTCCAGACACCACAGCCTCCGCGAAAGATCTCTTCCTGTCCGGGCAGTTCCGGAACAGATGATCCGTGCTGCCACAAATATGGCAGCTCTTCTCCTTTTTGCAGTCCCTGGCCACATGGCCCTCCTCCCCACAAAGGCTGCAAACAATTGAGGCTGTGCAGTCTTTGGCCATGTGGCCGTAACGCAGGCACCTGCGGCAGTATGTGGGAAGCCCAGCATAAGTTAAATAACCTCTGTCTGGCCCAATTGCATAAACTGCCGGCAGGTGCTTCACTCCCCCAACACCAGCTGTGTCTCTATGGAGCCTCACTAAGAACTGCCTTTTTCCGTTCCACACTCCAAAAGCGTTCTTTAGTCGAACCTCTGACCGTAACACAGTACAATATTTCTTCAAAAAAATCTCCACTTCCCACGCCGTAACAAAAGGGTTGTAAACAAAAACTGTCACCAATTTAACGTCAAAAGAAAACAACGGCTCAAAAGTTATCCCGTGAAACACATCATTGGGTCTGAGCGATTTATACGCTTCAAAAACCTCTAGACACAAAGCCTCAGAATCCAAAGTAAAATCAAAAAATCCCCGCGACTGAAAATCCTGGATGCAGTACATTCTGGAAACTTCAACAGAAAAAAACTCCTTGAAAATCTTCAACACCACATAAGACAAATTCACCTCTTCACGACGCGGCGGTGCAACAACCACCCCACCGTGTTGCGGCGTCGCACCCCGCCAAAAGATGAATCCGGCGACGGGCCTTCCATTATCCCGTCCCTGCGCCCTCCACAGCAAGACGATCGTCCACAGCCTATCCAAATGGATGTCAATTCCTCAGTCGCAAACTATAGAAATGATCCCTGAAAGTATAGTCTTAACTTTCTTCTGCTGCTCGCCGGGTCCCTTTAAAGTAGCAACTGTTTCCATCCATGGTTGCTCTGCACAATGCATTTCGGCTCACCAAACTGCAATACAGCAGTGCGCCACACGATTTTGGTTTGGGCGCTAGCCCAATTATACATCCTCTGTCCTGGGACCTTTATTGTCCCACCGCATAAAGTCCCTTAATGCCAGCCCAATCCACATTTAAAAAAAATTGCACTTATGCTCCCCCATCTTTGTCGGAATATTATAGATCCCATGAAGAACAAGGGTTGCGTCCCAATATTCTTCACTCCCCACCTCCTTTCCTCCACTCCCCCACTACCACTCCTCTCCTACCCAGAAGTATGCAAAACCGCCTGCACCAGAAAGGGAGGTCCTCACGCAGCGGTGTGAGGGGCCAGCCCTCGGCTGGTCCCTTTTCTACCTGCACTGCGTTGCTGTTTTCTGGTCCGCTCGGAATGAACACCATCTCCTGAGTGCTGTCTCTGTGCTTTCCAACAGTGCGGAGTCCGGCCTTACCGAGAGGAAGGGGGATGGCAGCCAGACCTGTACCAGGGACGCGACGCCATAACGCCGTCCGCCTGACATGGATCCAGGGGGTCGAGGAGGGAATGTCTACTAATCGTGTGCGAATAAAGCGGAAATAATTATGCATGTATGGACATTTACACTTAAAATTCAAATGATCAATGAATATGAATGTATGCTAACTAAGAAACATTTCCCCCGTAGAAAATGATTGGTTCGTTGCATTTTACGCACCGCAGTGGTAGAAAAGCGGAACGGCATGTAATTTGGTATTTCACAGTCAGAGCATCACATCTAAATATTTGAAAATAATTCAAAATATTTGCTTCCTAATGCCGATACTTATTAGCTTGTACTGCACACAACGCACATACTGTAAATAAACATTTTTAGTGGACCGGGGCCAGGAAGTGGCTGGTCCAACTAAAACCCGACCCATTTGTAGTGGGGGGGGGGTATGCCATATCCCCAGCACTATCACGCTGGGGAGAAACAGGGGTGTGGTGTTCTATAACGGCATGCCCAAGCTGTGCAGGAACTGCGGTGAGTTAGGTCACTTAGCCGCAGCCTGCACAGTGGTCAAATGCAAGACTTGTGGAGGAGAGCATGAGACCAGGACATGCTGGGACCCAAAGCCCTGTAACTTGTTCGGAGAGAGTGGGCATTTCTTTCGTGACTGCCCACTCTCATACGCAAACAGGGCTAGGAACACCGCACCCCCTCCACCATCTACTGCCCCCCCCGTCCACCTACCCCTACCCCTGCCCCAGCACCCAGAACCAGAACACCAGCCACAACCCCCCCCACAGCCTGAAACAACCACTCACTCACAAAACACCGCACAAGGCCCCTCAAGCACCATTGACACCGGCTCTCCCCTACGCACAGATCCCTCTGAAACTCCACTACCCACACAGACAGTCACTACAGTTAAAGAGGAGCCTGACTCTGACACCCCCATCACGGTGGAGGAGTCAGACTCCTCGAACGCAGATATAGATTCAGACAACACCATAAAATGGCAAGTGGCAAACAGGAAAAGGAAGGGAAAACACAACAACAAAACCAACAGAGTAGAACCACCCGGTCAGCCCCCAAACCCAGCAATAGTTTGCCACTTAAAACAACCAATTCACAAGATACAACAGAAAAACACCAACATTAGGAACATTAGTCCACCCACAGTCAGGCCAGAACCTCCACCTCGCCCTAGCAAACCATCTCCACCACTACTTCTCCATCAAAGAGAAACCCTCTCACGACCCATCACCTTTCAAAGCAGGCCCACTAATGACCGGCCACTTCCTGGCCCCGATCCCACACCCAACAAGAGCACTCAGCAGCTCTCCTCTCAAGGGCCCTCCGAAGCAAAAGGGGACCCTGGGGTAAAAGCATCACGTCCCACCTCTCCGGAACGGAACCTGCCAGGCAGTAAGGAGGGGAGACCTGTGGGCGGACCGAGTCAGGGGGTGAGCAGGCGCCTTCATAACCCGGAAACAGTTATGGACCGTCTCAATAAAATATGTCAAGACATCGCAAAAAATAAACCCGGATCATATGACACAGACAAACAATAAATACTATTATGACATTTACACTCACTACCTCAAACATACGCAGCATCAGGGAACCTAACAAACGCCACTCAGTCTTCTCCACTCTGCAGCAAACCCCCTCGGATGTCATCCTTCTTCAGGAGTGCGGAATCCATTTCCGCACTATGGATGACACTCTGAGGGAGGAGTGGAGAATGGGGGACTCTCTCTGGTCCGGCTCGAACGTCGCTCGAGCCGATGGGGTCGGCACATTGACCAAAAACTCTTCCGTTAAAATCACCGGAAATAACATCTTGGCAAGTCGGCGAATCCTCGTCACAGACATTTGTGTCGGGGGTTCCCCACTTAGAGTGGTCAATGTGTACGGCCCAATCAGCGTAGCCGAGAGGGTCTCCCTATTCACAAAACTAAGAACCACTATACACTGCAATATGCCGGTTGTCGTGGGGGGGGGATTTCAACTGTGCCCTCAGGGATGAAGACCGCAGCAGACCAAGGAAAGATCGGTCGAGCGACGAGCTGCGGTCTATCATAGAAGATTTCTCCCTCCACGACGCCGGGGGCGCCTCTCCCCCACAACATACATGGGTGAGCTCCTCTGGTGTCTCCTCTTCTCAAATTGATATGTTCCTGCTCTCCCCAGGCCTGAGAGTGCATGCCTTTTCCATCCGGGCAGTGCACTACTCAGACCACCACATGGTGACCGTGTCCCTGGTCTGGGAGAAGGCCATAACCGTTGGCAGGGGTCTCTGGAGAATGAATACCAGCCATCTCCAGGAACCCAAATTGTGCCTCTCCTTCTCGAGGCGGTACCTGGAGTGGGTGAGTCTAAAACATCTTTTTGACTCCCCGATAGAGTGGTGGGAGATGGTGAAGGAGCGGGTGCAGGGCTACTTCCGGGCAGTCGGGCGGAGAATGGCAAAGGAAAGGAGGGCGGCTTTTGACCACGCTAATGCTGCCCTCCAGAGACTGAGCCTCCTCCAGTCCCGAGGACTGGAGGTAAGCAGCGAGATTGCACTCGCTAAACAGAGCCTCTCCGCCCTCTATCGGGAGGAGCGGAGAAAATACACCTTCCGCTCCAAACTCCAGGGCCTTGAGGAGGATGAGAAGTGCACGAGGTACTTCTTCCGCAGGGCATGGTCAAAAACTAATAACAATTCTTCCCTTTATAACAGCAGGGGGGTGGTGGTGTCTGAAGAGGCCGAGGTCCGGGAGGTGGCCAGGGAGTTCTATGCGGGTCTGTACAGCATAAGGCCCGCAGATGGGGCTCTCATGGACACCTTCCTGGGCTGCCTGGACAGACACCTCGGGGACGAGGAGCTCACCCGGGCCGTGCGCTCCCTTAATCAGCACAAAGCTCCTAGTCCTGACGGGATCCCGGCCGAATTTTATCAGGCCTTTTGGGATCTCCTGAAGGAGGACGTGGCGGAAGTTTTCAGGGCGGCGTACAGGGAGGGGCGGTTGGGGGCCTCACTGAGGCAGAGTGCGGTTGCTCTTGTCCCCAAGAAGGGGGACCTGAAGGACCTCCGGCACTGGCGGCCGATTAACCTCCTCTCAGCTGATTATAAGATCATAGCGAAGGCGCTGATGAGGAGGTTCCAACACCTGATAACATCGGTGGTCGGCCCCGACCAAACGTGCAGTATTCCAGGGAGGTCCATAAACGACAACCTGCTCCTCGTGAGGGATGTTATAATCCACTCCGGGGAGCGCAGGTCCCCCTTGGGCCTTCTCAGCCTAGACCAGGAGAAGGCCTTTGACAGGGTAAGTCATGTGTGCTTGGAGAGGGTGCTAGAGAGGTTTAATTTTCCTAGCTCCCTCCTGCGCTGGACCAAAATGTGTTTAACTGACATCTCGGGGAGGGTGGTTGTGAACAAGCAACCATCCGCCCCCTTTGACATTAGGTCTGGCGTCAGGCAGGGATGCCCCCTAGCATCCCTCCTGTACGTCATCTACCTCGAGCCCTTCCTTTAGACCATCAGGGGCAACCCGGGCATCGCTGGTTATCCACTGCCCGGGGCCCAGGTGGAGCGGCTTAGGGTGATGGCATACATGGACGACATCACCATCGTCGGCACAGACAGTCATTCCATCACCGTTGCCAACAAGGTGCTGGATGACTTCTGTGCAGCCACTGGCGCCCTAGTCAATAGGGACAAGAGTGAACTGTTTCTGTCTCGGCATTGGAGTGAGCCACTAACCGTCTCTTTCTATGTGCGCAGAGATAATATCAAGCTCCTGGGGGTGACCTTCCAGTCAGACGGCGAAGGAAGGCTGAGCTGGGAGGGAACCCTCCGCCACGTCCAGGTTAAACTCCGGAGCTGGAGCGTGCGGCCTCTGACTCAGACGGGTAAGATCCTGGTCCTGAAGGCAATAGTCCTTCCCATTTTTCTCTACTTGGGGAGGGTGTTTCCCCCAGACAAGGCCACTAGTAAACTCATTACTAGAATGGCCTTTCGCTTTGTCTGGGGGAGCACCATGGAAAAGTTGAAAAGAGCTACCCTCCTCAAGGAAGAGCAGAATGGGGGCAGGGGGGTTCCAGACATTGTTAACATCGTTTTGGTGCAGGGTCTGGCCACACTGGTCCAGAACACTCGGAAGGTTGAGAAGGCCTCTGGTGCCTTTGCTAGGTACTATGCCACTCCCTTCCTGAGGACAATGGGCCTGTGCGCGCTGGACCTCACCATACCGTACAGCTGGGACCCCCCATATGTATATCGAGCCCTGAGGGACTTTGCTTTTGGGGCAGGATTGCCCAGGGCCGGGCTGACCTTGTGGAGTTATAAAATAATCATGGCTCATTTAAGATCGAAGGAGACCATGACACTCCCGAGGGGCAGCACGACCCTGGATCCGTCCATAATCTGGGCTAATGTCCTAAATAAGTGTTTAAGTAACAAGCAAAAGAACATTGCCTGGATCTCTGCCCACATGTGTCTCCCCACCAGGTCATTCATGTTTAAGCGGCACTTGGCCTTGACCGAGCGCTGCCCCCACGGATGCACTGACTCAGAACATATTTACCATCTGTTCTGGGAGTGCTCCGTGGCCAGACGGGTCTGGGGCCTTGTTGTTTCCTCTGTCTCCCGTAACAGGTTGCTGCCTAGGTTCTCCCTGACTGCTGAGAGTGTCCTCTACAGTCCCCGTGGAGGATGTAAAACACCGGAGCTCCAGTGGCAGTGGAGGATCGTAAACACCATGAAGCAGGTCCTGTGGGAGGCGAGGAACATCAAGGTCTATCAAAAAACAACGGTAGACCTGGTCACTCTCAGGAGGAGGGCGCAAAACCTCCTCCAAGATGGCGTTATGGTTGACTTTGCGAAGGACAAGTGTCTGGCGAGAGAGAAATGGGGGTTGGACCATTGGAAATAACTGATCATCTAGTCCACCCCCCTCCATCCTAAGGAAGAGAGAGAGAAACAGAACATTTGCCCACCCAATAACCTGGGAACGCATGTACTCTTCCCTCATTTCAATGTCCTTTTTTTTTGTCTCTTTTTGGTGAATTTTGATTTTGTACGTGAAGTCTTTTTGTGGTGTCTTGATTGTTGTATGTTTATCTTAATGCAAAATTAAAAAGGGAAGGGAAATTAAAATCCCCCCTGATAAAGAATGTCTTTTAAAATATGTGAAATGATGTATGGAAAATTGTATGTAAAAGAAAATGTTTTTTATTGGAATATGACTTTTAAAAACCAATAAAGACAATAATTGGAGTCCACCTGTGATAAATTAAATTGATTGGACATGATTGAGGATTGCCAACACCTGCCTATATAAGGTCCCACAGTTGACAGTGCATTTCAGAGCAAACTCCAAGCCATGGGGTCAAAGGAATTATCTGCAGACCTCAGAAACAGGATTGTGTCAAGGCATAGATCTGGAGAAGGGTACTGAAAAATCTCTGCAGCTTTAAAGGTCCCAAAGAGCACAGTGGCCACCATCATTCATAAATGGAAGAAGTTTGGAACCACCAAGAATCTTCCTAGATCTGGCCGCCCGGCCAAACTGAGCAATCGGGGAAGACGGGCCTTGGCCAGGGAGGTGAGCAGGAACCCGAGGGTCACTCTGACAGAGCTCCAGCGTATCCTTGTGGAGATGGGAGAACCTTTCAGAAGATCAACCATCCAGGCAGCACTCCACCAATCAGGCCTTTATGGTAGAGTGGCCAGACGGAAGCCCCTCCTTAGTAAAAGGCAGCAGCGGGAACGGGGCGACTAGTCCTGATAGAGGGAAAGATGAATGCAGCTAAGTACACTGAGATCCTTGAAGAAAACCTGCTCCAGAGCGCTCTGGACCTCAGACTGGGGCGAAGGTTTACCTTCCAACATGACAACGACCCGAAGCACACAACCAAGAGAACAAAGGAGTGGCTTCGGAGAAAGTCTGTACATGTCCTTGAGTGGCCCAGCCAGAGCCCAGACCTGAATCCAATTGAACATCTGTGGAAAGAGCTGAAAATGGCTGTGTACCCACGCTCCCCATCCAACCTGATGGAGCTTGCAAGGATATGCCAAGAGGAATGGGCAAAAATGTCCAGAAACAAGTGTGCCAAGCTCGTAGCTTCTTTCCCAAGACGCCTTGAAGCTGTAATCGCTGCCAAAGGTGCAGCAACCAAGTATTAGGCTAAGGGTGTGTACAGATATGTAACCCCTAAATAACCAATTTTTGTCAGTAAAATAAAATTACATATTTTCTAAAAACCTGTTTTCACTTTGTCATTATTGGCTATTGTGTGTAGATGTTTGAGGCAAAAAATGAACTCAATCTATTGTAGTATAAGTCTGTAACGTAATAAAACGTGGAGAAGGTGAAAGGAGTGTGCAGACTTTCCGGCTTGACTAAATTAATATATCTATATATTTTTTTCCCCTCCCACAACACATCTGCACACATTAGTCTTCCTGGAATAACTGTCAAAAATTCCTCCACCAAAACCCCTCCACCTTTAAATAAAAAGTGGAAATAATTATGCATGTATGCACATTTACACTTAAAATTCGAATTATCAATGAATATGAATGTATGCTAACTAAGAAACATTTCCCCCGTAGAAAATGATTGGTTCGTTGCATTTTACGCACCGCAGTGGTAGAAAAGCGGAACGGCATGTAATTTGGTATTTCAGTCAGAGCATCACATCTAAATATTTGAAAATAATTCAAAATATTTGCTTCCTAACGCCGATACTTATTAGCTTGTACTGCACACAACACACATACTGTAAATAAACATTTTTATAACCGACTTACGTTGCGCTTCGAACGAATAAGTGTAGATAATGAGTCCCTGCAAGAACCTAAAGCTGTTTAACACAAACATTGTTCTAAATTAAACATGCGGATTATAACATATAAAACAACTACAGTTTAATAATGGCACAATATTTATATTTCACAAATACACACAGTCATACAGTTTAAACCTTCTATTTACACCACAAATAGGCTAACCACTCAGAACGCATACCCTTCCTCCACATTCTTTACAGAAGCAGAACGGTCATCAATGACAGAGAAAATTTGATAAAAATCAATATTCTCTATCCACTTCACGCTCAGAAGAGAATGCACTGCTTCTTCATCGTAGGCAGTGAGACCAAACACTTTTGAAACACATTTCTCAGTCGCAAACTATAGAAATGATCCCTGAAAGTATAGTCTTAACTTTCTTCTGCTGCTCGCCGGGTCCCTTTAAAGTAGCAACTGGTTCCATCCATGGTTGCTCTGCACAATGCATTTCGGCTCACCAAACTGCAATACAGCAGTGCGCCACACAATTTTGGTTTGGGCGCTAGCCCAATTATACATCCTCTGTCCTGGGACCTTTATTGTCCCACCGCATAAAGTCCCTTAATGCCAGCCCAATCCACATTAAAAAAAAATTGCACTTATGCTCCCCCATCTTTGCCGGCCGGGCAAGAGAAGGCACCCCATGGAGGGGAGGAAGTGGTGTGAGGGAGTATGGGGGGAGAAGCGACTTCCAGTGAAGGCCAGGGGGAAGGCTAATGGTTCTGGGGATGCGGTGGCTCCTGGGAAGGCTGCGGAGGGTTTCTGCTTCATGATGAAGGGAGTCCCACAAGTTTTTGCGTTTGAGAAGGAGAAGATGGGGCTCCTGACGACAGTGGCAATGGAGGCACTGGAGTCACTAACAGGCGGCCGGGGGGCGGAAGGGGTCCAGAGGAAGGTGTCACCGGGGGAGAGCAAGCGGGCGTTCCCGGAGGAGGACGCACTGAAGGCAGCAAAGACGCAAAAGCAATTTATGCAAGGCCGGACTGTCATTCGGGCCATGAGGAGTGGCGTGAATGGGAAGGGGGTGGTGCCTCCCCCGATGGTGGAGGAGAAGGGGAAGACTGAGGAAGAGCCTGGTGGACAGGCGAAGGTGGAAGGGGGGGGGCAACCTCCCAAAAAGGCAGCTGGGGACTGCGGGCCAACAGGCTTCAAGGAGGCCCCAAAGGAGACAGGGGAGACCTGCAGAAAGGGGGCGGAGGACTCAGGGGGGGTGGTGAATTCACTCGGAATTGGCAAGAAGATTCCAAAGTAGATTGTTGTATGACATCAGTACTTGTTACATCAATACATCATACCACGTCATACGTCATGGGATGACGTTCATTGTTATTCAGATTCTCGACCTGCATGCTTCCAGTGATAGTCCAGTGCTTATGCACCACATCTGGCGGTACATCCGTAACTAGCATTTTAACTCTATAAACTTTGCCCCTAGTGGTTGAGACGTATCTGTCTCAATTACAGTATTCATGTTTGTCTGAAATTATAAACTACAGCTTTAAGAAAACCTGGTAAATTTTGCAGTATTTTTTAAAAGGCTAGCCGCTTGCGAAAACCTCAGCTTCTCCAGTTACACTGCAGTGCCATAAAATAGGAGGGTGCTATTAATAGCCCAAAGCACTTACGACCCTCCTCTCGCCACAGTCACAGACTGTAAAATGCACCGTTTATACACGCAAAGAAAATCATGTTCATGTATAGAAACAATAATATTTTTTAAAACATTGTACAAATGAACATTCGCTGTTTTCCCTTGCTTACTGTACTATATACAGTACTTGATGCACTTTTGGTTTAGAAGACACCTACTTTTTTTCTCTAAAATCTCTTGCATAAATATGTTTAGGAAACCAAGTACTTACCAGTATATTCAGCTACAGCTGTTTTCTGATTAACCCTGAAGAGTTTATCTTGTTACATTTAGCCAAAGTCCTGTACAGTCGACATTTCCACAGCAACCACCCGTCACACTTAGGGCTGAAATACGTTTCTGTAGTGTAAATACACACATGCTTTTATACGTTTAAAAAAAAAAGTATTTAAATACATTAGGCGATGTATTATGGTTATTATGTATATACTGTATGTGACTATTCTGAAATAAATGTATTCTATTGCAAATTTCTGAATGATAGAGCTTCTTCTTCAATTCAAACTTTAAACTATGGATGTGCAGGGAATATTTTTAAAGATATTAACATTTAAATAAAACTAGTAGAAACCATGTGGAAATTGCCTCTGGAGGGCCAAAGTAAATTGAGTTAACTTTGCTTTGTGGAAGTGTATTCGCGTCTTTTATAAGCTGCTTGTTTTTGTGCAAATGTTATGTCCCCGGGCTGCCCCAGGAGTGCACCTTTGAGTTGCGGCCTTTCGAGCCGGGGTCGTAATAAATGGGTGCTCGTCCCAAATTGGTAATTGTTGATCTGAATTTTTTAGAGCAGTGTGGACACAAAAATCAGATTTTTTCCAATCAGATCTGGGCCACTTTCATACGTGGTCCTAAATCCGATACATATCCAATCACTGGCCATGCGACCGCTGTGAAAATGGTCATGTCGGAATTCATGTGTCTTTTTCCACGTCATACTTCACTGCGCAGGCGCAGATCACTATCGTCATCATACAATGTTGGGAGCAGTCTGCTCAAACTACAGAAGAAGAACAAAAATGGAGGACGTGATCTGTGGAGAGACAGCAAGGTACAGCAATTGATAGCGATATGGGGAGATGACGAATTGTCATCCGACCTCCATAGCAAATAATTTGGGAGATGAACGCTTGCACTGCTAGCTACAGGGCGCCCTTTATCGGGCACGTCCTCTTTCGACCATATTTGAACTTCCTCGAGAGCTGATTTGCCAACGAAAAAAAGAAAACCAGTATTTCCCACCCACTTCAAACCAAACAAGGTATGTATCCGCTCATTTTCATGAATATTTAACGATAATTACACATTTTATGAGCCTTTTTATCACGCCCCCTATGTGAAAAAAATGTCCGAAATCTGATTCTACTTCTGCGCTGGTGTACTACACTGCATAGTCTTGTTAGCCAGCTATTTAGCCAATATATTGGTTATTCAAACGGTATCTTTCTTGATGAAATAAACTATTAATTGATTCTTAAAACAACAATAATCATGAGCTTGTTTATGGATTACAACAGCCGCCCGATAATGGGCGCCCTTTCTTTGGCAGTCTCGTCTCATCTTAAAGACGTTAAAACGAAAAAAGAAACACGTTATTGGCTTAAAAGTTAACATCGTTTTTGTAAAGAAATAAATCCAATGCGATTGAGCCTATCTCTTTTAAGCCAATAAACGATAGTTGTCTCCCCTTTTTTGACATTACTGTCTCATCTAAAAGACGTTAAAACAAAAAACTACCGGTCACGTCTACATGTTTAATATTGGCTTAAAACTTAGTTTATCGTTTTGTGAAGAAATAAACACAATATTGACATCTTTCGGACTGCCAGGTAAACTATCCAGTTAGCCAGCTATTTTGCCAACATATTGGTTATTCAAACTGTATCTTTCTTGATGAAATAAACTATTAATTGATTATTAAAACAACAATAATCGTGAGCTTGTTTATGCACTACAAGAGCCGCCCGATAAAGGGCGCCCCTTTTTTGACAGTACTTTCTCATCTAAAAGACGTTAAAACATAAAAACTACCGGTCACATCTACATGGTTATTGGCTTAAAAGTTAGCTTATCGTTTTGTGAACCTAATAAATATAATATGTTCAATGGTATGTGCCCGAATAATATCAGTATCGTATGTTGATCACAAAAATGTCTGGTTTCCGCCCGATAACCGGGTTCGGTACGCTATGTCTGTCTCGCAAATGTGACGTTTTTTTGCTGTTGTTCCAATGCGCATGTGGGTCATGTGTGTTATTTTATTTGTTGCATGTGGGGCATTTCAGGGCAAGGATCCGTTCACACTGATGTCAGATACGGGTCACTTACTAACATGAATGTTAACAGTCAAGGCAGAAAGATCGGATCTGGGGAAAAAATCAGAATTGAGCATTAAGCCCTGTAATGTGAATGTAGCCTTAGGCATTAGTAAAGTTTTGGGTAGGTAGCGAGGTACCAGGGTGCTCTTTGTGTAAGAGTTGGCACTTGGGGACTTTCTCGCTATTGGTGGTACATTTACTTCAGTGTGGTGTTTTTTTTGTATCAGTTTTTTAAACTGATAAAACTAAAAATTATGTTACGCGTGGCTGTAATCTATTGTTCAAAGCATCCAATAAGACATTGCAAACACTGTCATGAAGGATATACTGTCCTGTGGCAGATATTGATAGTAGAATGATGTGGTATAATTACACAAGAATTTCACTTGCTTGTACAATTGAGTTATCAGGGCTTTTCACGGCTGTTTTGGCATACACTCGGGCTATTGTCTGGTTTATCTTGTTGCTACGGTGGAATACAAATCTTTGGTGGTGAAAAAATATTTTTATGAACTCGCAGATAGACGCTATTGTCCAATGTGTCACACATGGGTAGGTACAGTTGCAGGTGAAACTGGGTGGGGGGTTGCTTGTAAAATGCACTAGCTATGCGACACAGTGGCATTTAGAAACTCTGTCTTCGGTATTGTTGTCACAAATCGCTTACTAATAAAGCTAGAACATGGATTTTGTTGTTTCCACTCATAGTTGCAATGAGGAGCAATGAATGTCTCAGGTGATGCCAGTGTCTTGGCCATTAAGCATCTGCGCGAAGGGGTTAAACAATCCTGCATCAAAATTTCTGGGGTTTTCTTAAAGCTGTAGTTTATAATTCCAGACGAACATGAATACTGTAATTGGGATGGATACGACTACCACTAGGGGGCCACCGTGGGTAGGGATTAGAGTTCTCAGTTTCAGCCCGAGCCTGACAGGCCCGAAAAAGCCCGTCGGGTAGGACCGGTTTGAAGCCGACAATTTATGCTAATTGGTCAGGTAGGGCTCGGGCTGCGCAAAAAAAAAGAAAATAATGTCTCTGTGTGTGTATTTACAGTAGGCTAATTTGCATTTTTACATGTGGTGCTGATTGCTAATTTTGGAGTCAATCAATTGTCAAGACTTTCTCTACTTGTTAAGATGTAGCTATTTATTTTATTTTTATTTTATTCATCTCCCGTTTGCTGTAACTATACGGCGAATGTAGGTGTTCGAGTTGAAGTTGAAGTATTGTCTGCTGTGTGATAACTGATAATAGGGCAATAATAATGAAGCAAGAACATGTGAACTACACAACAATAAAAAAATTGAATCCCGTTCTTGGACTTTGATGGAGTTATTGACTATTGTTTTTGATTGAGGAAGGTAAATGCAGGGTGTTTGCTATACATTTATGTCAGTGGCAGCTGGTGGGTTGCAAAACTGAGGAGGGGTGAGGTTTCACTAGGGGGGTCCAGAAAATCTTTGGCTTAATCACTCTAAAATGGTTAGTTTTGGTGACTTTTGGGGGAGGATACAACTTGATTCTACCATTAGTTTGGCATCAAATGAAATATAATACAAGCCAGGTCAAATAAAATGTCATTTAAAAAGTAATGGAGTTACATTACCACTGCAAAAAAGGCCCCAATTTTTGTTTTTACAGAGCTTAATGCTACGTATGTATCTGTATTTGTTAGAGCTTTCCGTACAACAGTAAGCATTTATAATTGAAATGTATCTCCAAAAATATCCAATTACTGCTTGGTAACGGAGGTACAGCCAGAGATTTTGTAAGTGTTCATGTAAACCGATATAACTTATTTTATGACAACCAATAGGAGTCATGCATTTACTGTAAGTTTTTTTATAAAGGCCTTTGACCAAAATTTTTCCATAGGGTTCAATAGGAAAATGAGTCAGGAGAAACAACCCTTAAAGTTACCCATCCATATCTACTGCATATCTGGCAGTAGTGTGATGGATTGAGGCTCATTTGATACCTCAGACCCTTGATGACTTACAGCCATTTAGCCAACCATGTGTTCCATACTATTCCTGTGTAATTTAAACCTTAATCTAGTCCCACCTCCCAATTCCCATAGAGATCCATTCACATGCAAAGAGTTATAGTATTGCTTGTAAGAGTACCTGAAAATAATATATCAAGAGTCTTTTGATGTTGTTGGGTCACAGACATCAGGAAGCCTTGGTATGCAAAGGATATGCAACCAAATATTTAATATGATGACTTTATTTAAGTTCATGTTAGTTTCTCCAATGGGGGGGGGGGGGGGGCTGAAAGTCTGCACTTTAACCTCATAGTCACTGTTCCATTTCAAATCCAATGTGCTGGAGTACAGAGCCAAAACAACAAACAATTTGTCACTGTCCTAACACTTTTGGAGTGCCCTGTAACTCTCCACAGGCCTCTCCAGTGTTCTGACTGGCACAGTCTACATTCTCTACTTGATTTAAAGGTGGAAAAAGATATTTTGTATCCGTCACTTGGCATCCTGTAATTTTGTGTCTGATGGAATCAGGAGATTGACTAGTGTAATACATGCACTGTGATCAAATCCCTTTTAAATAGGCCCATCTTGAAAGACATGCCTTCGCATACAGCACTCTTCTTTGTTGTGTCCATTGCAGTGTATCTTAGGACGAATAATTCCTATAATTTATCTAGCCTTTTTAATTTGGACACACACCCAACAATTTGTCTGAAACAAATAGATAATATCCTCACTGTAGTCAATTGAACAAAGCAGTTCTTCATTGCAACTAGTTCTTTGGGCAGTCCTCCAACTCTAGTAATTAATTAATTAATATACTTTATTAATTATTTTGAATGTGCTTTCTACTTCATGTGTCAGTATATACTGTGAAATATACATAGTATGGTGATTTTATAACGCTGGCTGCACATTTATCTCACAATGCCCACTAGTGGGGTGGTGCTCTTTCTATGGTGTCCAGTAGATGGCAGTACCTGATTGATCGTCAACTGTAAATGCACAGCTTCCACTCATTCAATCACCAGGCACCAACAGAATATGTGCTCAACAAAGCACGTAAGCTGCTCCTGGAGCACAAACATGCAACAATCATATCTTTACCGAATGATAAGAAAAAACATTTTGGGATTGGCAATCTGTACCTTAGTTTCTTCCCAAAGCGATAAGAGAAAGTAACCTGTTAAAGTCATTGTTTTGGTGAATACTAATACACGAATACGCACTGATTAATAATAAAGATGAATGAAGTATTTGAAAGTGAGCACCTGGGAACATTTAGTTGGACACACACAAATACACACATAAACAGCCATAAACACGGTTAATATAAATGCCTGGTTTGTCTTAAGGTCTCACAGAACCATAAGGGCAACACAAACCCAAACTATGTTGTTAAGGCCTTTGGGTTTGTGTGTAGGATTTGTCTGTAGGATCTCTTTATTCAACAATTGACCACACCCCCACCGCGGCTGTTTCTGGAATATCTTAATGGTCAGTTTGTGTGGTCTACCCCCTCTGTTCTCTCTAAAGTGTTTATTGTTCCTCGACAACTCCTCCATGCCCTTTTTAAAAGACACGTTGAGAGCTCTATCCCAAAGTGATCATCCAGAGAGGAACATCTGAAACCTATTTCCAGCAATTAATGAGAGAAACTGCCCCAAACATCCCCTGTTTCCACGGTGCTGGTTAAACATTCACCTCATACCACGCGCACATTCTCATAAACTGTGACAAAACATTTCCAAATTGGTTTAAAAAAACATAAAAAGGTCCAGACAGTGGGGTTTGGTAGGGCGTGGCAGAGTAACCAGGAAATGACAGGGGCTAGCATGTTGTCTTAGCAACCACACCAGGGGCCTGTGTCACAAAGCATGATTACTGAGTAAAACTGGGAACCTTCCCAAATCAGGAGTGTTGACTGCAGTAAAAAAGAGCTGTTCTTTCAGGGGAGAGTGGCAGAGGGGTGTGGCAAGGGTTTTCCTTTTTTTATTGTATTTTTATTGTATTTACTTTTTGTGTGTGCATGTTTGATTTCTCATGCTTGGTTTATAATTGGAGGTTCTTTTGAATTGTTTGTAAGTAGGTGGTAAATATGTGGTGAATTTTGTTGGTCATTCTAATCTTTTTTTTTTAAATTTTTTTTACAATGCTGTATAAAGACCTGTCTAGGTTTGTTGCTGGGGTTGGGGAGGGCTTGTGCATATTAGTGGGTGGGCTGATGATTGGTGGGAGTTGATTGTAAATATAATTTTTGATTTTGTGACTCCCTCTGTAATTTAATTTTGTGGAGTGGCTATAGCTGTGAGGCTGTAGTGGGTTGAAAAAAAATTGAATGAATGGTGCTTATCTTGGTTGGCTTGAGTTGTTGGGGTAGTGTTTGGAATGATTAAGGTGGCTTTATGTTTGCGACCTGTAATGTATAAGCGGCATGGTTTTTTAATAAAACAAACAAAAAAATTGGCGTTCTAGGTTTTACACAGTGCAGTTATCCAGCTAACTCAGTAATCCAGCTTTGTGATACAGGCCCCCGGCCTCAGCTGCTCGCACCAATTGCTGCCTATGGACGCACTCATGTGAAAACAAATTCAGTTCAAGCACAGTTACACAAAAAGCACACACACCTAAGCAGAGACCTGGATTTAATCACCTTCTGAATCTGCCTTTATAATTGCTCGTACAAATTTGACCCGCTGAAAGTGCACCATCGTACCCAGTATCCGGGACTCAGGGTTAAATAGTTAAATGAACCTCCTCAGCATTACTTGATTCATTTTGACAGTTGAATACAACTAGTCCTAGAATGTTGTAGGAGTTTTGGCAATAGCACGGCCACTCTTAAAGACCACGGGCAGTTACAATATTGCATTACAGAAAGGTACACCAACATCATTAATCATGGAACTAATGCTCCTGGAGTGACTACATAACTCCCGGAACAATCCCATTTGGACCTGTAACAGGACAGAATAATATGCGAACTGAATTGTTCGATGACAGATTGTGCAACATATGGACCACTGCAGAGTAGAACGGCCTTCTGAAAGTGCTCTGACTGCTGGTGTGAGAACAGGCAGTGCGAGGCATTGCGGACAGCAGCAGGCGGCAGGGGTAAGCGAGGGTCAGTCAGCAGGAACAGGGGCCACTTCGGGGTGATGGAGGTGCTACTAAGAAAAACAAAAAGTTACTATATAACAACAGGAGGAGTAAAGAGCCTGAGATGGAGACAGAGTCCAGGGAAATAGAGTCAATTCCAGAGGACTTCCATCAGTATTAGGCAATTGTTTCTTGCTAACATTTATAGATTAATTATATATTTGCCATTTATTGAAAATAGATATGAGTACATGCTCTGGTGGTTCCTATTTTTAATGTAATGATAAATCAGGAGTTTCAAACAATGAAGTTAAGCAAAACATATTTTAATAAAAAATATTCTTCACTTTCACTCCAACAGTGTATCTGTAATTGTCAAACCAACATCACTTTTACTCAACCAGAGATTAGGCCCATCTGTAATTTCATTATTTTCACACTGACAGAAATGACTGTAATTCATATCAGAATAAAATAACTTTCACTCCGACAGTGAAAACTGTAATTTATAACAGAATCACGTCAGTTTTACTATGAAATAATTTTTCATTCATTTCACAACAAAATTACTTTCACTCTAACAGAGATTATCTATCATTTTTATCAGAACCACATTACTTTCTTTCCAACCAAGATTATCATTTATATCCGTACCACATTACTTGACAGAGATTAACAATAATTTATACCAGAACCACATTACTCTGACTCCAACGTTTTCAGTAATTTAAATAGGGACCACATTACTCTAACTTTAGCATTCGTTTTCAGTAATTTATATCAGAACCAAATTACATGAGGACGTGAGGAGATAAACCAAAAGAAAACATCCCAGTGAGGATCAGAAGTTTATGACAAAGTCGTATGAAACAAATTTCACTGTGCTAATCAACAGGCTATAACAGTGGAATCATATTTCCATGCAGCCTAAGAACTGATAATTAATGGCAAAACCATATACAAAACACCTGAATTTAGTTAATCTTTGGTTTGTTACTCATATTAAGCAATGGTCATTCTTTGCAGATAGTACTGTATCTAGAAAATGAAGAAAATTACTTCCAGTTGTTTACTTCCAGTTGTTTAAAGATGTATTATTGCCCTGATAATGGAGATAGCTTTTTGCAGGTGTTTAGCTATTTTATGCCCATTGCCTGATTTATGACAATAAACAACCTTTTCTCATTGTGTGTGTTTTCTGATCTTCCCCATGTTGACTAAGGGAGTTTGGCATGTGCGTGACCTCATATGTACAGTATACCCATATGTACAGTATACCCAGTGAAACAGGAAGTCATGGATGACCACATAAGAGTTCCTAAAATTCAGATGAAAATAAAAAATAAAAAAAACATTTAATTGGCAACATAATTTCATTAGATTTTTTCACAATAATTTCTAGGGGTGCCAATTGTGACACACGTGTTTTTTAGAAAAATACTTGATGAAGTTATGTTTTTTTTTCTTTGAATAATTTCACCTCAAAGGTTAGATTCCTGTTATGTTTTGAGTGCAAGACAAAGCTGATAAACAGAGCCTTTTTTAGCTCAACTTCACCAAGGGTGCCAGCAATTCCCGAGGGCACTGCATATATTCCCATATTCCGAAGTCACATTTTCTAATCATGGACAGGAGCCTCAAACTCATGGTTGCAGTTCTAAAAATATGGGTATGATGTGTACTCTAATTACACTTTACAATATTATTTTGGAAGAGATAGGTTGCTAACATAAGTTTACTGCTGAGCTAATTACGATACCATTGCAACTGACTAACTAGTTCACTAGTTAGTTAACTAGTCTACCTGACCAGTTCTATCTGTAAAGGTGCTTGTTTCAAGTGCAAACTGAACTCCACAGTTTAGACATTGCTACTGTAGGTTGAGTGTGGGCTGCCATTAGCTGGCTGATTGGGAGTCTGGAGGGATGAGACGCACAAGTTAGCTGAAGCTAAAGCTGGGTTTTTATTTTAGGAACAAGACTTGCTTTTCTTTTGAAGCTAAAAAGCGACTTGTGTCCACAACTTGTATGCCTGTCCTTGATTACAGTGATGTTTTATATTTACGTGCAGCCTCTCAGTGACTTCGTACACTCTTTATCATGGAGCCTTGAGGTTCATCACTAATTGTAAAGCTCTCACGCACCATTGCTCTTTATATGCTCGGGTTGGCTGGCCTTCTCTGGGTACCTGTAGACTTAGTCACTGGTATGGTCCCTCCTTATTTATGTAGTTATATGGTGCAAAAAAAGTGTCAGTGGTTATTGTGTACATTCGCAGGAGCTATTCCTAGAGTCTGTTCCCAATGCCCCGACCAAAATGGGAAAAAGGGCATTTATGCATTCTGTTCCCTCTTCACGGAATACCCTGCAAAGTGATTCGAAGTTTGAAGAACTTGTCCCACGTGGTGTTTTTAAATCATTGATGAAGGATTTTGAGGCAAACTCAATCGCCTGTCTATGTTTTAATTAGCCTCTTCTCTGTTTTTATGATCGTGATTTTTCTTGATGCCTTATAGTTTGCTGTTTGTTGTCTGTTTGTCTGAAACGTTTGTAAATGACTTGCGCTGCCTATCTTGGCCAGGTCACTCTTGGAAAAGAGATTTTCAATCTGAATGGGTCTTCCTGGTTAAAGGTTAAATAAATAAAGGATGTGTGTTGTCATCAGCGGGCCACCAACATTCCACATCACTGAGTGGTCTGTTTGGATTTAAAGCTGCTTTTAGTAATTTATTCATGAAGTCCCAGTATATTTGGGAATTATAAAGCTTGTAAAATAATTTGTGTCTATTACCATTTTCTGCAAAATTATATTAAAAAAATATTTGCAAATTGGTCCATGATGTTGTATAACAACAAGACAATTGGCAAGTTTATTTTTTGGATAATAATATAGGAATAGGACACTGGCGTTGCCACCTTTCACATGTTACATTAATCAGACACTCGTATCCAGAGTGACTTGCAATGTATGGGAATTAACATGAGTTCAATCATCTGAATTATATGAGTAACAGTGCCAGACCTGGCTAACAACATTCACAGACCAGCAAGTATACTGTACATCAACATCATTAAAACACTAATGCAAATATCTAATGCAATGTATACAAAGCAATTTATATCAAATAATCTAGAATGCATATATTACATCCATAACAAGCCCTAAGAAGAAAACCCAAAAACCACAACCAAAAACCAAACCAAAACATACCATAACCTGAACAAGTCCAAAAGGTAGGAGAGTTAGGGGGCGTGGATGGGAGGGAAGCCAAGATGCAGTCTGATGAGGTGGGTCTTCAGTCTGTGCTGAAGGACAGACTAGACAGAATTAGCAGTTTAATGAGAAGGCAGTTAGTAGTCCAGATGGGAAATGACCAGTGCATGGAATCTCAGAGGAGGACAGTTGTCGAGAACCAACAGGGAAACACTGCAATCCAAGGGGAGCGAAGGATCGAGCAGGTGGCAGGACTTGGCTGGTAAGTACAGCTTCTCCGTTTTAGCCAAGTTGAGCTTTAGACAATGGTTTGCAGTCCAACTCCAGATGTCATGTAGGCAAAGTCTGGGTCAGCTGCTCTGACCAATGTGGGAAGATTGTTTGACCATTGGGGAGCCAGTACGGACAGGAATAATGACTGGCAGAAGTGACCATTGGGGAGCCAGTATGGACAGGAATAATGACTGGCAGAAGTGACCATTGGGGAGCCAGTACGGACAGGAATAATGACTGGCAGAAGTGACCATTGGGGAACCAGTACGGACAGGAATAATGACTCTGGCAGAAGTGACCATTGGGGAGCCAGTACGGACAGGAATAATGACTGGCAGAAGTGACCATTGGGGAACCAGTACGGACAGGAATAATGACTGGCAGAAGTGACCATTGGGGAGCCAGTACGGACAGGAATAATGACTCTGGCAGAAGTGACCATTAGGGAGCCAGTACGGACAGGAATAATGACTGGCAGAAGTGACCATTGGGGAGCCAGTACGGACAGGAATAATGACTGGCAGAAGTGACCATTGGGGAACCAGTACGGACAGGAATAATGACTCTGGCAGAAGTGACTATGCAGGGAGGGTATAGATAATCATCCCGGCACAGAGAGATCTGGTCAGGGCGTGGTTTTTGAGTGATTGAAAAACCAAAAAAAATCATTTTCATTTGTAAATTGTGTGCATGTTCTCATACATTGTTAGTCTTACTGGTTGGTAATAAATTACCTTTTATGACCAGAACAGAGTTGTGGTGGGAATTTTTGACACTGGAAACTAAACTGAGACAAAGCAATTGATTATCTAATGGTTATTCCCCTCTAATTGCCTCCTCATCGGACGTAATAATGTGCTTCAAATGGAAAATAAAGCTGTGTTCATGTTTTGGTAGGTTTGGATAGGTTTTCATAGGCTTTCTCTGGTTTGGATAGGTTGGAAATTCTCTAATGATATGGATGCAAATACATTTCCAATCAGTCCAATTTCCAAGAGTTTATCGGTTTAAAAATATTGAGTATCTCCTCATTACTGTGATGCACAATTATCCATTTTGGATAGATTTTTGGCCACCAAGGTACAATGTTTCAAATTACCTCATGGGACTTGAGCAGTAATACATATCTGTTTTTTTCTCCACACATGTAGACAGGAGGTTTGTGAACCAGAAAATTTAAAGTTTTACCTTATTCACATCATTGATTCTCAGGAGTTCACTGTAAACTAGGTTTTGCACCGCAGGTTGTGTATTCACTGCTCATAATTTACATATTGATTGTTAAAATTAATAAATTTAAGGCATGACAATAAATGGTACAAGGGTCTTCTTTAATTTAAGCCATTATTGGTGTTTGTGTAATGTGGACATCTGGTGTTTAAAGTCACCAAACAGAAGTTAGAGCAGCACTAGCTTCCGCGATATGACGTATACATGAGCAAAACAAATCTTTCGACAGGAATCTTTGAAGGGCGGTGAGTCGATTTGATTGACGTCAAATGCGGACACTAAGAATACGTGCCACGGTGTAAAAGTACATTGATTGGAGGGAAACAGACATATTTGATCCAATTTTGATGCACGCCCACTGGAACTTGATGACGCAAATTTAAGTGAAATCATTTTCCAGGAAATGAAGGGGGAAAAACTTTGACTTGAAAACACACAAGTATGACAATTTTATACATTTTTTTGGTATATATACTTTTAGACATGTTTGTGTGGTTATCTAGAATTGACTGAATTTATTAAAAAGTTCATTTTGATTTCAGCGTGTCTTTAACAACAGTACAAAACAGGTGAAAATGGGCAAAATTAAGCCTCTGCACAAAGGGGTTAATATTTGTTACAAATCAAAATAACATCAAGTATACGTATATATACAGTTATATGTACATATATACAGCTGAATTCTGAGGTTTACATACACTTAGGTTGAAGTCATTAAAACTCATTTTTAACCACTCCACAGATTTCAAGTTAGCAAACTAGTGTTGGCAAGTCAGTTAGGACATCTACTTTGTACATGACACAAGTAATTTTTCCAACAATTGTTTACAGACAGATTATTTCACTTTTAATTCACTATATCACAATTTCAGTGGGTCAGAAGTTTACATACACTAAGTTGACTGTGCCTTTAAACAGCTTGGAAAATTCCAGAAAATGATGTCATGGTTTTAGAAATGTCTGATAGGCTAATTGACATTATTTGAGTTAATTGGAGGTGTACCTGTGGATGGATTTTAAGGCCTACCTTCAAACTCAGTGCCCCTTTGCTTGACATCATGGGAAAATCAAAAGAAATCAGCCAAGACCTCAGAAAGAAAATTGTGGACCTCCACAAGTCTGGTTCATCCTTGGGAGCAATTTCCAAACGCCTGAAGGTACCACGTTCATCTGTGCAAACAATAGTACGCAAATATAAACACCATGGGACCACGCAACCATCATACCGCTCAGGAAGGAGAGGCGTTGTGTCTCCTAGAGATGAACGTGCTTTGGTGCGAAAAGTGCAAATCAATCCCAGAACAACAGCAAAGGACCTTGTGAAGATGCTGGAGGGAACAGGTACAAAATTATCTATACAAACAGTAAAACTAGTCTTATATCGACATAACCTGAAAGGCTGCTCAGCAAGGAAGAAGCCACTACTCCAAAACCGCCATAAAAAAACAGACTACAGTTTGCAACTGCACAAGGGGACAAAGATCTTACTTTTTGGACAAATGTCCTCTGGTCTGATGAAAAATTTTACTGTTTGGCCATAATGACCATCGTTATGTTTGGAGGAAAAAGGGTGAGGCTTGCAAGCCGAAGAACACCATCCCAACCATGAAGCACGGGGGTGGCAGCATCATGTTGTGGGGGTGCTTTGCTGCGGGAGGGACTGGTGCACTTCATAAAATAGATGGCATCATGAGGTGGATATATTGAAGCAACATCTCAAGACATCAGCCAAGAAGTTAAAGCTTGGTCGCAAATGGCTCTTCCAAATGGACAATGACCCAAAGCATAGTTCCAAAGTCAAGGCATTGGAGTGGCCATCACAAAGTCCTGACCTCAATACAATTGTGGGCAGAACTGAAAAAGCGTGTGTGAGCAAGGAGGCCTACAAACCTGACACTGTCAGGAGGAATGGGCCAAAATTCCAGCAACTGATTGTGAGAAGCTTGTGGAAGGCTACCCGAAACGTTTGACCCAAGTTAAACAATTTAAAGGCAATGCTACCAAATGCTAACAGAGTGTATGTAAACTTCTGACCCACTGGTAATGTGATGAAACAAATAAAAGCTGAAATAAATCATTCTCTCTACTATTTTTCTGACATTTCACATTCTTAAAATAAAATTGTGATCCTAACTGACCTAAGACAGGGAATGTTTACTAGGATTAAATGTCAGGAATTGTGAAAAACTGAGTTTAAATGGATTTTGCTAAGGTGTATGTAAACTTTCTACTTCAATTGTACGTATATGTATATATATATATATATATATATACAGTTTTTCTTGCAGAATGTGGTGTGTATAAGCTGTATGGCTGTAAAACTCAAAAACAAGAATTATATAATATTTTTGTCTTGAATTTGGCTAACAAGCCTAAAGAATGATGATGGATGTACATTTTCAGATCATTGGTCATGTTTGAAGCATTAACTTTTCTGTATTTAATCAGTGACGATGTTGCTTGACATGGTTAGCATTTCCCTATTGTCATGGACAGCCAGCGAATTTAGTCACAACTCATTCACAAACAAACCACAAAATGAATTAATGAAACAGGTGAAGTGAAATCAGCTTTGTGTACATCTGACAAATTATCTAAAATAACATCAAGGTTGTTTACCCCTGGTCTCCTTCACATTTGCTGAAAAAACACGAGGTAGTTCTGAGAAATCAATATCAGATGAACCAGGTTCATCTGGGGAAATTACAAAAATGTCTGGGAAAATCACAATGAAAACCTGCCTTCAGCATATGGCATTATCTTTGTGATTCTCGGGGTAATCCTTGCATATGGTAAGTAAAAGCAGTTTAAGTTGAGCTGGGTAGTCACAAGCCACCTGCACATCTGTGCTGCCCCCTTTCAATGTTCATTTGCTGATACCTTGTCTTATGACAAGGCCATAACCATCCCTAGCTTGCTTTGAACTTGCTGTTCGCCCCATGAATCCTTCAACCACATTTCTTTATCAAAACCTGTCACTTTCTCAGAAATAGACACCCGAAGGCTACATTCTTTATGGCATTAACCTACAGAAAACGTTTTTATTTCTGAAAACAAGACAGGCAGCATTTTTGCTAGCAGCTGGCAACTAGGCCTGTAGATGGATTAGAATTATGCTCCATCTTTCCGAAAGAAAAAAAAAGAATGAGATCCCGCAACGCATACGGCTTGTTTGATTATTGGTGTGACGTGATGTTATGTGAAAACACCACGCATGGCAGTGATTGATCAAGAACAGACCCAAACAGAAAGGAAGATAAAAGCCTTAGGTTGCTTATGTAACCAAAAACAAACAAGATACACGCAACAACAAGACAAAAACAACCCCCCCCCCCCGACAGGGGATTGCTCCAAAACAAAACAAAAAAAAGTCCTATCGCAGAGAGGCAGGGAGGTTAACTGGGGTCTAGAGAGTGAGGAGCAGGAAACACGTAGCTGTTGTGTTCCACAAGGTCTCCTCGAGGCTGTGCCTTTATAACAGGCCTAATGATGGCAATGGGCAACTTGTGAGCTGATTGGTGATCAGTCTCAAATGAGCATGCCTGCATGTGATGGCGCTGCTGTCCAAGGTCCTGTAGGCCTCCTTGGCCGTCGGTGGGAACAGGCAACAGCAGCCCTCTCTGCTCCTTCTCCCACCTCTCCTGGTGTTACTATTGATTATTAACTTTAAAAAATAATTCCTAGTTCCAAGTGAAAGCCTGTTTGAAAATAAGGCTAGACTAATGGAAGTATCTATAAAAAAAATTGAGGGGTTTAAAATGGATGGGCCAATAGGCCTCCTGTGTCCTGGGACCATTGATTTCAAAACATACATTTATCACGGTTTTCAAATTCTGGAAGATTTGCCCTGAATATAGTATTCCTATTGGAGTCGTGTCAGTCAGTGAAATTTTGGTCTGTATTATTCACGATTATCCAAGTCCATCTGAAAATAGGGCCTAGGTTCAAAATTACCGTACATATCCTTTAAGGGAGCTGTAGCTGACAGTGTCTGTTAACAAATTCAGCAAGCTGGCGTTATTACATTTTTACATTTTAATTTGATATTATTAATCTAGCTCACTAGCTAGCTAGGTGTTCTACCGATGTTTACCATATACCAATATTAACTACCTAGCAAACTATCTTCCTCCTGGCTGCCAAACTAACTCAATGCTAGCTGACATACGAGGCTAGCTAGCCAACAATGGATTATTTCACCTCAATAGTTTGATTGCTATGTTGTGCTGATTCCACAACATTGCCTTGAACAAAATTTCTGCAAACAAGAGCTCTGTCCCACTTTGATTCAGAAAGGCCAGCGCAGATGAATTCAGCTATTTCTACTATCATAATTCTTCTCCTTGCTTTAAAACGATTCTGTGAGTTTCAGAAAAATCTTGCGTCTTCATCAATGTCATGCCTTTTGAACAACTATCATAGAAATTGGAATTTTAAAAACCATTTGGCTCGGTTGGTATTGGTAACTTAGTGGTGAACAGGACGTCCAGGGAAGGAAAATGGCATTGGAACTTTTGTTCACACAAAATTGAGACATCAGTCAAAACAACCAGCCATGGGGGCAAAGCTTCAGTGGGAGGCCACACCTCATGCAAAGAAGTAGTTATGCTTTAACCAATCACTGTACACATTCAAATTCAGAGTGAATGTTTCTATTGACAATGTTCAGTCATCTGTTCAAAAGCATACAGTGTTGTCACTTTTATGTGCATGGCCACTGGATTATATTTGTAATGTTCCGCTCCCTTCCTGTCCGTTTTCCGTGTTTTCCTGTTTTCCCTCCGTGTCATGTTGGATCCCTTTGTCCATGTTTTCCCCGCTGCTGCGGACTAGGCGTGTCCTTCCCTGTCTTGTTCGTCTGGTTGTTTTGTCTTACTTCCGCCTTTCACTCCCTCCCCCTCGTTGCATGCATTGCCTCACCTGGTGTCTTGCAATCACTCCCGGTTTATGTTCACACCTGTACCGTATTTAGTCCTGTCAGTTAGCTCACTATATAGTCTTTCGGCTGGCTGCCAGTCGGCGCCAGTTCGTTAACTATCGTCACTTGGTGTTAGTGCTCGACTCGTTATCTGGTCTCCCTGCGTGAACTATTCGCTTAGTTGTGGAATGTGTTTCCCGTGCAGCTTAAGTTCTTCGCAAAACTACGGATTGGTAGTTTACCTCCCGCACAATTTCCTGTCATTTGGTGTAGCTAACCTGTTTCCCTTCTCCTCCATCTAACCCTGCACCCATTCTCCCGTGGCAGTGTTCGTTTTCCCCGTGTTCGTTGTGTGTGTTGCGGTACCTCCACCTCCAGCGCGTGTAGGCTCCGGGGTGATTCGTTACCTGGCTACCCTCCAGTTGTTCCTGTCCGACCGAAGAAACCACCCAGTTCTTCGGCGCCGGCTCCTGGAGCTCTGGAGACAGTCAGCTACTTACGGACCTACCGCAGCTGCGCCACATCACTCTGTCCTGCCGTGCTACATCAAACCACCTGACTTCCAAACCCGGCACCTCCGTGAGAACCTCCCGGTCTTTCCCGTGCCTTCCCTTGCACTAACCCCCCTCTGTTGTTTTGTTTCTCTGTACCGGTGCAGTCAGTCCGGTCCAGTTCCTGCCCTGCCGTAGTGAGTCGCTCCCCTGCCAGTTCCAGTCCAGTCCAGGCGTGAGTTGTACAAACTACTCGCTCAAGGTCCAGTTCCGGTTTGGAACATTCCGTTTCATACACGGATTCCTGTGTGGACCTCCCGTTCCAGTCCAGTCCAGTTCCGGTTTGGAACATTCCGTTCCAGAACCCGATTCCCGTGTGGACCTCCCGGTCCAGTTCCAGTCCAGTCCAGTTCCGGTTTGGAACATTCCGTTCCAGTACCCGATTCCCGTGTGGACCTCCCGGTCCAGTTCCAGTCCAGTCCAGTTCCGGTTCGGAACATTCCGTTCCTGAGCCAGATTCCCGTGTGGACCACCCGGTCCAGTTCCAGTCCAGTCCAGTTCCGGTTTGGAACAGTCCGTTCCAGATCCTCCAGTCCAGCTCCGGCTTGGAGCAGCCCGCCCCGGGCTTCCAGGCGCAAGACCTCTGTACATTCTGTGTTTGCCTTTCCTGTACAGTGTTGGGACTACCCCAACACTTAATTTATTAAAAACACCCCTTTGTGAAATCTGTCTCCTGGTCGTTGCACTTGGGTTCGTCCCGTAACAGATACGTAACAGAACGAACTGGCCAAAAACATGGACCCAGCCGACCTGGAGCAGATTCGGCACGCCTTCTCCTGCCAAACTGCGGTCAGCGACCAACAGGGCCGTCGTTTGGACGACGTGTTGGAAGTACTGAGGGGCATCACGGAACAAGTGACGCAGCTGTCTCTTCACCAGCCGCTTCCGCGTATTCCATTGGGCTCTACACCGCCCGTACCGGATCCTCCGGCGGACCCTCCTGTGTCCACTTCATTTCGTGAGCCTCGCGTACAACATCCTGAGTTATTCCGCGGGGAATTGGGGAAATGTCGCGAATTTCTTATGAAATGCGACATTGTCTTCCGGATGCAGCCCTCCTCCTTCGCCTCCGACCCATGTAAGATCGCGTTCATTATGAGCAGCCTGGGAGGAGGTGCCCTGGAGTGGGCTACATCCATCTGGGATAGCCAAGCCGCGCTCTGCAACAACTTCGCTGCCTTCACCGCCGAGATGCGGCGCGTGTTTGACCACCCTACCTGTGGGCGAGATGCAACTCAGCGCCTACTTCAGGTCCGTCAAGGGAGTCGTAGCGTCGCGGAGATGGCCATCCAATTTCGTACCCTCGCCGCGGAGTCCGGATGGAACGACACCGCCCTTCAGGGGGCTTTCCGCCAGGCACTCAGCGAGGAGCTTAAAGACCAACTAGCCACACGTGAGGAATCCACCTCCCTCAATAGCCTGATTAGCCTGGCCATAGCAGTCGACAACCGTCTTCGTATCCGGGCCCGTGAGCGTGGGGGGAATCCCGGTCACCTTCCTCACATACGCTCTCACCCTTCTGCTTCTGGATCCAGGGCGGCGTCTGGGGTCTCCGAAGAGGATCCCATGCAACTGGGCAGAGTTGCGGTCAACTCTGCAGAGCGCCAACGTCGCCTGCGATCCAGGTCTTGCTTCTATTGTGGAAAACCTGGCCACCAGATCGCCTCATGTCCCATCCGCCCAAAAGAATAGGCTCGCCAGTTAAACTGGGCGTACTGACGAGCCCTATCATACCCTGCCATGCAGCCCAGAATCGCCTGGTTTTCAAGGCCACTCTCCTGTGGAGGGACAAGTCCGAAGTCTCGTCGGCCCTCATCGACTCTGGAGCCGACGCCAACTTCATGGACACCACCTTCGCCCAGAGGGCCGGCATCCCCACGGAGCTTCTACCCTCTCCCATTACTGCCTTCGCCTTAGACGGTCGGAGTCTGGGGTTAGTGACCCACTCCACCGTTCCCTTACAGCTCGTCCTTTCCGGCAATCATCGGGAGAGCATTCAACTCCTCCTCATCAATTCTAAACAATCAGCCATAGTTTTAGGGCAGACCTGGCTCCGTCTCCATAACCCGCACATCGACTGGCAGGGCGGACGCATCCTGGCGTGGAGTGGCCACTGCCTGGCTAGCTGTCTCCGCTCCGCTCTTCCCCCTCCGGGGTCCAAGAATCCCAGCACCAACCTACCCGAACCCGATATGTCCACCGTTCCCAAGCAATATCACGACCTCGGTCGCACCTTTTCGAAATCACGTGCTCTGTCCCTACCTCCTCACCGCCCTTACGATTGTTGTATTGATCTGCTGGCGGGAGCCAAACTTCCGTCCGGCCGTCTCTACAGTCTGTCGGGACCAGAGAAACTCGCCATGGAGGAGTATATCCATGAGTCCCTCGCCTCGGGCATCATCCGTCCCTCCTCTTCTCCGGTTGGTGCTGGGTTCTTTTTTGTAGGGAAAAAGGACGGCTCACTACGGCCCTGCATCGACTACCGGGGACTCAATTCCATCACCATCCGCAACAAATATCCTCTCCCCCTCATTAACACTGCTTTTGAACCCCTCTCGCAGGCCGTCATTTTTACCAAGCTCGACCTCCGTAATGCGTACCACTTGGTGCGCATACGGGAGGGGGATGAGTGGAAGACTGCCTTCAATACCCCGTTGGGCCACTATGAGTACCTGGTGGTCCCTTTCGGCCTTACTAATGCCCCGGCAGTCTTCCAGGGCATGGTGAATGACGTACTGCGAGACCTATTGGGTAAGACTGTTTTTGTTTACATTGACGACATTTTGATTTTTTCTAAGTCCCCTCAGGAGCACATTCTCCATGTCCGGGAGGTTCTCCAGCGGCTCCTCGAGAACCAGCTCTTCGTCAAGGCGGAGAAGTGCTCCTTCCACGTCTCTTCAGTCCCGTTCCTCGGCTTCATTATTGAGGAGGGCAGTATCCGGGCGGATCCGGTCAAAGTCAAGGCGGTGACGGAATGGCCCCAACCCACCTCTCGTAAGCACCTACAACAATTCCTTGGTTTTGCTAATTTCTATCGTCGTTTTATCCGTAATTACAGTGTCATTGCTGCCCCCCTTACCAAACTTACCTCCACTGCTTTTTCTTTCTGTTGGAACTCCGAAGCCCAGCGTGCTTTTGAACAGCTCAAAACACGGTTTTCCTCAGCCCCTATTCTTTGCCACCCTGATCCCTCCCGCCAATTTACGATTGAGGTGGATGCCTCCGACACCGGCGTGGGGGCCATTCTGTCCCAACGTGCCGCCTTGGACAACAAACTCCATCCCTGTGCCTTTTTCTCCCGGAGGCTGTCCTCCGCTGAGCGAAATTATGATGTCGGGGATCGGGAGCTTCTTGCCATTAAGCTGGCTCTTGAGGAGTGGCGCCACTGGCTGGAGGGGGCAGGTACCCCCTTTGTTGTTTTAACTGACCACCAAAATTTAATTTATTTAAGGTCTGCTAAGAGGCTGAATGCTAGACAGGCTAGGTGGTCACTTTTCTTTGCCCGGTTCAATTTTTCGTTATCCTATCGCCCCGGTTCCCGCAATATTAAGGCGGATGCCTTATCCCGTGTGTTTTCCCTTCCCTCCAGTCCTGCTGACCCCGAACCCATTCTTCCAGCGTCCTGTATGGTGGCTGCGGTCTCCTGGAGGATTGAGGAGATCGTGAGGTCCGCCCAGACTTACCACCCTGACCCCCGTAATAACCCTAACCCCTCCCTGTTTGTTCCCGACTCCGTCCGCTCCCAGGTCCTTGAGTGGGTTCACGCCTCCTGCCTGGCGTGTCACCCAGGTGTTGCCAGAACGACCACCCTCGTCAGGAGGAGCTTTTGGTGGCCCACCCTCAAGGAGGATACCCGTGCTTTTGTCCTGGCCTGCCCAGTATGCGCCAGGAGCAAGGCTTCCCACCAGCCTCCCTCTGGTCGTCTCCTTCCCCTCCCTGTCCCGGGCCGTCCTTGGAGCCACATTGGGGTGGATTTTGTAACCGGTCTGCCGTTGTCAGAGGGCAACTCTGTCATTCTGACAATTGTGGATCGGTTCTCCAAGGCGGTTCACTTCATTCCCCTCCCCAAGCTCCCGTCCGCCCTCGAAACGGCGGAGCTCCTGGTGGTACATGTGGTCAGGCTGCACGGGATCCCATCCGATATTGTGTCGGATCGTGGGCCCCAATTCTCCTCCCAGGTCTGGAAGGCGTTCTGTGTAGCCCTGGGGGCCTCGGCCAGTCTGTCGTCTGGCTTCCATCCCCAGTCGAACGGCCAGGCAGAGAGGGCGAACCAGGACCTGGGGGGCCGCCCTGCGGTGCGTCACGGCTCGCAATCCCGCCTCCTGGAGCCGTTTCCTCCCCTGGGTGGAGTACTCTCACAACTCCCTTAAGAGTACCTCCACCGGGTTATCCCCTTTCGAGTGCTCGTTAGGGTACCAACCCCCTCTCCTGTCGGTCCAGGAGGCCGAGGTAGCAGTCCCCTCTGTCAAAGCCCACATCCTCAAATGCAAGCGCATTTGGAGGCTTGCACGCACCGCACTCCTACGTTCCAATTCCCGGTCACAGCGTCTGGCGGACCTGCACAGGACCGCAGCCCCCAAGTACAGGGCCGGTCAGCAGGTCTGGCTGTCCACGTCCAACATTTCCCTTCCCTCCTCCTCTAAAAAACTTCGGCCCCGGTTCATTGGTCCCTTCCCTGTTGTATGTCTTGTCAACCCAGTTTCCGTCAAACTCTCCCTCCCTGCCTCCCTCAAAGTTTACCCCGTTTTTCATGTTTCCCAAATTAAGCCTGTCGCCTCCAGCCCCCTCAGTGCCCCTACCCTCCCTCCTCCACCTGTCCGGGTCATCAACAACGCCCCGGCCTACACGGTGGACCGCATCATCGACATCCGCCGTAAGGGTCGGGGTTTCCAATACCTCGTGGACTGGGAGGGGTATGGTCCTGAGGAGCGGTCATGGCTCCACAGGGGCCTCATCCTGGATCAATCACTGATCCAGGATTTCCACAGTCGCTTCCCATCCAAGACCAGGCCGCCAGGTACGCCAGGTGGCGTACGTTGAGGGGGGGGTACTGTAATGTTCCGCTCCCTTCCTGTCCGTTTTCCGTGTTTTCCTGTTTTCCCTCCGTGTCATGTTGGATCCCTTTGTCCGTGTTTTCCCCGCTGCTGCGGACTAGGCGTGTCCTTCCCTGTCTTGTTCGTCTGGTTGTTTTGTCTTACTTCCGCCTTTCACTCCCTCCCCCTCGTTGCATGCATTGCCTCACCTGGTGTCTTGCAATCACTCCCGGTTTATGTTCACACCTGTACCGTATTTAGTCCTGTCAGTTAGCTCACTATATAGTCTTTCGGCTGGCTGCCAGTCGGCGCCAGTTCGTTAACTATCGTCACTTGGTGTTAGTGCTCGACTCGTTATCTGGTCTCCCTGCGTGAACTATTCGCTTAGTTGTGGAATGTGTTTCCCGTGCAGCTTAAGTTCTTCGCAAAACTACGGATTGGTAGTTTACCTCCCGCACAATTTCCTGTCATTTGGTGTAGCTAACCTGTTTCCCTTCTCCTCCATCTAACCCTGCACCCATTCTCCCGTGGCAGTGTTCGTTTTCCCCGTGTTCGTTGTGTGTGTTGCGGTACCTCCACCTCCAGCGCGTGTAGGCTCCGGGGTGATTCGTTACCTGGCTACCCTCCAGTTGTTCCTGTCCGACCGAAGAAACCACCCAGTTCTTCGGCGCCGGCTCCTGGAGCTCTGGAGACAGTCAGCTACTTACGGACCTACCGCAGCTGCGCCACATCACTCTGTCCTGCCGTGCTACATCAAACCACCTGACTTCCAAACCCGGCACCTCCGTGAGAACCTCCCGGTCTTTCCCGTGCCTTCCCTTGCACTAACCCCCCTCTGTTGTTTTGTTTCTCTGTACCGGTGCAGTCAGTCCGGTCCAGTTCCTGCCCTGCCGTAGTGAGTCGCTCCCCTGCCAGTTCCAGTCCAGTCCAGGCGTGAGTTGTACAAACTACTCGCTCAAGGTCCAGTTCCGGTTTGGAACATTCCGTTTCATACACGGATTCCTGTGTGGACCTCCCGTTCCAGTCCAGTCCAGTTCCGGTTTGGAACATTCCGTTCCAGAACCCGATTCCCGTGTGGACCTCCCGGTCCAGTTCCAGTCCAGTCCAGTTCCGGTTTGGAACATTCCGTTCCAGTACCCGATTCCCGTGTGGACCTCCCGGTCCAGTTCCAGTCCAGTCCAGTTCCGGTTCGGAACATTCCGTTCCTGAGCCAGATTCCCGTGTGGACCACCCGGTCCAGTTCCAGTCCAGTCCAGTTCCGGTTTGGAACAGTCCGTTCCAGATCCTCCAGTCCAGCTCCGGCTTGGAGCAGCCCGCCCCGGGCTTCCAGGCGCAAGACCTCTGTACATTCTGTGTTTGCCTTTCCTGTACAGTGTTGGGACTACCCCAACACTTAATTTATTAAAAACACCCCTTCGTGAAATCTGTCTCCTGGTCGTTGCACTTGGGTTCGTCCCGTAACAGATACGTAACAATATTTGCACAAAAATGTATTACACTGGCAAATCCCTATTTTAACATTCGAGTACATCTCTGGCATTTATTATTGTGGTTCACATTCCTGGTCAAAAAGCTTAATTGCTGTGAATTACAGAATGGATGAAATGCAGTCGCTCACTCCCAGTGAGGACCAATAAACCAGGGCATTGGAAGACGGTGGAGACCTCCAAAGTGAGGCAGAGGGAAGAGCAGGGGGCCTCTGACACCATCCATCTCTGTCTGCCATCATTGTCTCCTGGACCCAGGGGGCTGATGCTTGTGTCACCATCTGAGAGAACACATTGGCGGTCTTGTGTAGTAATTGGCGGGGTAGTCATTAACAAACCGCGGTTCAGCGCAGAGCACTGACATTAAAATGGGGTAGATAAATGCACCAGAAGGCATAAATCTACTTCTGGAATGAATACTGCACAATAGTCGGTCACTAGCGGCAGCTGAGAATGCCCATTTATGAAGACGTTAACAAGAATAAGTACCTGTGAGTCTCAGGTGGGATGACTGCGGCTGCTGGAAGGAATAGTCATGAGGTGTTAAAAAAAAAAACACAGTGAGGACATTTTGGAAAAAGTGGCTTAGATGCCTCATTGGTCCTTATGCTTGAATGCGCTGACATTTACGCTGAATGTTCCAAAATGTTTCCACAATGACCTTCTGTTTCAGGCCCGATTCAGGAATGGTACATATGCCATGAAAAACAACGAGGCCTGTCAGATTTGTGCGTTGACTAATCTGCGTAAAGGTTTAGAAGGTTCTATAACGCTATATCATCTCCCAGTTATTAGTTCATCCTTCCCCATTTGATTTCTGAATGCATGTACTGTTTTACCAGCTTTATTAAAACAATACAGGCTTCCTATGTTTACAATAATACATTGTATTATGCAGGCAATTCCTAGAGATAGTTTGATGAAATATATATTTTTAAATGTATTTATTCACTTTGCAATCACCCCAGTGGCCACCCCAGATGCGGAGTTATGATAGGCCAATGGCCATGTTCATCAACTTAATGAGGCGGGACCATCTTTCGCAAATTGGCGCTATTCCAGTGATTCTTGAAGCAACCACACTAATTAAGAGGTATATCTGAATATACTTGACTTGTAGTATTATGAGTTTGTGCTTTACGGACAGCACAGGTGAAGTTCCTCATATGGGTGGATGATTGGCGTCTCATTTTTTAAATTTCTTAGCAACCAGAGATAGTGGCCGACAGGGCAAGTTTATTTTATCTAAGAACAAAGGGTTCAGAAGGCCATGGGTCATTGATCTCTGGTGCACAACACAGGTGTAAATGACTGTCCAATTATTAGATAATAATTTGGAAGTTTTGAAGACTTCTGGTTTACAGCAGGTTCCTTTCTGCAGCACATAGAAGACATATCACGTTACATTATAGTCATTACAAAATAAAACAACCAATCATTGGTGGGGTGGTAGAGTGAATGTGGTATATGTGCATTGTTGTTGAATCAGTGATTGCAAGTCTGTCCTTCTCTCAGATGGAGTTTATATGCACGTTTGAAGTGAGAAATAGAGGTTATTGCTCTGATGTGATGTGGTATCTCATTCCAGATCTTAGTGTACGTATGGAAGAATGATCTTTGGCTATAGTTGTTTTTATAAGCAGGTACGGGATTTTGTGCATGTGAAATTGCTCGGGTGATGCCTTCATGTCTCGTTGTGTTGTGTCTTGGAAGTAGGGCAGTAAGTGTTGGAGGGAAGTGATTGTTCTGGATCAGAAAGTATTATTTGATAGCCAAATTACTTGTGTAGTTCTGGAAAGTCAAGACGTTAGAATGTGAGAGTGCAGCACAGTGGCGAGTCCAAGGGGGAAGATTACCATGGATCCTATAGGCTCTATTGTAAAGTCTTTCTATTGGTTCAATGATTTCTTTTGTAGTGAGAGACCAAATTGGGAGATAGTAGGATATTGTTGAGAGAATGATTGCATGTAGGTATCTGTCAGAAACAGTGTGGGTGAGATATGGTCTGACCTTGATATACACTGCCTGGCCAAAAAAAAAGTTGCACACTCTAATATTTTGTTGGACCACCTTTAGTTTTGATTATGGCACGCATTCGTCATGGCATTGTTTCAGCAACCTTATGCAATGTCACAACATTTATTTCCATCCAGAGTTGCATACATTTTTGGCCGAGATCTTGTATTGATGACGGGAGAGTCGAACCACTCCTTAAAGTCTTCTCCGACACATGCCAAAGACTTTTCAAGACCCCCAGTCCCTTTTGGGGACTCCTTCTTGCCAACTGTTGGCACTACAGCCGCCTTCTCGGGAGATTGCTGCCCCCCCTCCATCTTCGCCTGCCCACCAGGCTCTTCCTCAGCCTTCCCCTTCGAAACCACCGTTGGGGGAGGCACCGCCCCCTTCCCATTCACGCCACTCGTCATGGCACGAATGACATTCCGGCCTTGCATATAGAGTTGTAGAAAGTCTGATACATCAGTTGATCAGATGTTGGAGGAGAGGTACTAAGCTGTCCCCATGAGTTTTAAAAAAAATGCATGTTTAAACCATAGATATCACAGGTATGGGAGTTTTTCAGGGAATTGAAGATGTCAATTAACTCGTTTTGTATATTCTCAAAAAATGAGAACTGGGAAGTGCGGGAGAGAAAGCAAGTGTTGGGCCACCATGAGTGGCCAGAACAGCTTCAATGCACCTTGGCATAGATTCTACATCTAATCTAGCATAAATTCTAGTCTCTGGAACTCTACTGAAGGGATGGAACACCATTCTTCCAAAAGTTATTTCGTCATTTGGTGTTTTGATGATGGTGGTGGAGAGCGCCGTCTAACACACTGGTCCAAAATCTCCCATAAGTGTTCAATTGGGTTGAGATCTGGTGACTGCGAAGGCCATAGCATATGATTCACGTAATGTTCATACTCATCAAACCATCTAGTGACCCCTCGTGCCCTGTGGATGGGGGCATCGTCATCCTGGAAGAGACCACTCCCATCAGGATAGAAATGTTTCATCATAGGATAAAGGTGATCACTCAGAATAGCTTTGTATTGATTTGTGACCCTTCCCTATAAGATAGCCGAAGGCATGGAGCGGCAGCCGAGCTGGGAGGGCCTCGGGTAAACGATGACTGGTGGTGACCTGGAGGAAAAATGAGTAACGAGTAACAAGTGGACCCAAACCATGCCAGGAAAATGCCCCCTACGGGATAACAGAGCCACCGGCCCCCCTCACTGTAGGGGTTTTTCCTTTAATTTGTCACCAGTCTGTATATATATACACACACATTAGGGATGTGCAACAAAGTCAATATCTTTGTCTGTATCTGTTCAAAGGTGCACTTAACAGTGTGCCACCAATGGTGAATAACTGTACATACAGCACAACATATATAACATTTTGTTGCAAAACGAAATCGCAAAGATTCCACCGTGATATCAATCACAGCGTGTTTGGTTTCATTTTGTCAGGAATGGCATTTATCGGTTTTTGCGTATGAACTCTTCATATAGTATATAATTGCTTAACTAATGTCAAAAGTCAAAATGTAATAAAATATACTAGTAGATAGACCTTTTTTTTCATCTATGTGCCATCTTGGCAGGTAAGCCAAAAGGTTCACCACCAGGGTCCAGGGTCCAACCTTTTGGCTTACCTGCCAATGTGGCACATAGATTAATTTTTTTTAAATCAATGACAGACCACTCTGTGCGGCACTCAATGGTCACAGAGCGAAATGCAATGGGCACGTCAATTACATTTCATTGTGGCATGAAAACCACGCACTGGCATTGAAAAAACAATACACCCGTATTGTATTTCAGTATGAGTGTTTTTGACAGGACACGTAATGAAATACAAGGCAATATGCATTTAGTTTTTAAGCAGGGTCATCTGCTTTTGTGCTAATTAATTTACAGCTGCTCTGTTGTGCTCATGAGACCATTGGAGGTCTCACAGTTGTTTCTGCTGAAACATAAATTCTGCATTTCCCCTGAGAGAAATCAATACAAATCAATGCAAAATACCATAGGAAAATCTTGGAGGAGTAGAGCTATTTACGATGTAGGAGATCAGCATGTGGTTTGTAACGTCTCCAGCGAGCTGAGAGCCATCAGCTCACTGAAAGATTTTAACACAATCTAAAGAATACTCTCCACTTTATTTTTCAAAAAACGTGTGGTATAATGTGTGCACAACTGCTCAAAAGAAATTTCGGTTTTTCTGAAAGTTGGTAAAAATGATGTAAACGTGATCCAATATGACAAATGATCTATGTAAAACAAAATATACTGTATTAAGCAGTTTTGAGTTTAGAATTATAGGTTCTGCAAATAGTACCACTTTGAGATCAGGCATTAGATTTTTTAAGTTACATACTGTAATGTTGTGTTATCTATTACCTTTTTGCCCATTTTAAAGGGTAATTCCACCCAAAAACAACCTTATTTAACAGATCAAGGTGCAACTATTTAAGTCTCTCATTGTGGCTGGCCAAAAAAAAATTCTGTACTGAGATATTCAAATTCGGTAGAGGTGTACGTCATTTTGACGTATACCTCTCTCTACCACTTCCTTGTTTTTGAAAGACTACAGTGGCATCAAGTGGGCGTGTAAATTACATAGGCGTGTAGGCGGAGCCAGAAAGGGAAGAAATGCTCCTTCTGTCAAATGTTCTGAGTAGGGACCACAGAACGAGTTCTGTGGGACATACGATCGTAGATCAAGCCAGCTATCATTGCTATTTTATTATAATGTCAGAAAATTACATTGATAGGCTACGTTATTTCCTAAAGATGTTTTGGCAAACTAAACCAAATCTAAACCTTTAATCGACTGTCTCTGTGACCACCATTCCTCTCCCTATCATATGTACCTGTTAGTAGGCCTATTGCATTTGCACTCATTTTTAAATGTTATCTGAATCCATCCATTTCAAGGAGTCTGGGGGTCTGTCTTTGGAAGGATAGTGACAGAACTGCCACCACTAAATATGAAGAGATTACTGACCAGTTTTGGCATGGAAACAGCACGGACCAGTATGCACATTTCACAAGCGCAACTTTAAATAAGGAAGGTAATTATCTTTTAAGTTGTTTAACAGAAATACATATATGAATAGCAATGGGGCTGCAAATTCAGTAAAATTAAGTAAACCAAAGGATAAAAGTAAATCACTCCCAATTCTTGATTTACAAGTCACATGCTAGACTTGCAGTTCCATTTCTGTCCTGTAGAGGGTAAACACCCCCCTGTAGCCACAGCTGGCACTACACCTGTTCACCAGATGTCGAAGGAGTGAATGAGTTTGACATTTGTGGTTTGAAGTAAATTTTGGGCTGGCTGGTGATATTTTTTTCCCAATTGTGTGTTTACACAGTGGATTCACCTGCAAAAGGTGATGGGTAGGAAACCACACTTGACAACAAATGGCATAGGAGGAACCTACATGACCTCATTCCATCTCCATTCCCAGGGACAGAAGGGTCAAGTCACATGTCTTTTTGCGTTATGACAATATAAATAATTTATACCAGTTAAATTAATTTCCAGGATAAACAAATGTCCACCAGTCCAATAATGTTTGATATTACTGATTTGGACATATGCTATTAGGGATCTACAATGTTCTCAAAAATGATTCACACCCTTTAGAAATATTTTACTTTTATTCTATTTTTTATTAAATAGAGCAAAGCAGGCTGTATAAAATAAATAAAAAACAGACAAAAAGCTATATTGTATGCTCAAAAAGGCAAAATAATGTTCTTTTATACTAACAGAATTGTTCATTAATTAATTAACATTTAAGTATTTTAAAAAAAAAAATAGATTTGTCACAATTATTCGCATCCCTGTTTTCAGTACTTTGTGTACTCTGTGGTTGGTCATTACATATAAATCCTTCATATAAAGGTTGATTGATTATTTTACTTGACAAAGTTTATTTAAAAATAAATGTACAGACATAGCACAGAAATGCTGCCCATCACTTTCAAATGCTTAATCAGGATAACATTATAAAGCCCAAAGCCTATTTCCATTGTGGCTCCATAGGGAGGGGAAGCAGGGTATTGGGGAAAAGGGAAAAGGAAGACTAAAGCAGCAGACTAAAGGTCTGATTTACTAAGACCTTTAGGGGTTGCAAAACCTTTCAGCACATGCAAAAAAAAAACATGACCAATGATTGGTGCAAATCAAATACCATGACCAATCATTGGTCACGTTATTGGTTTGCACCCGCTAAAGGTCTTAGTAAATCAGGCCCCAAGTCAGGCACAGCAGCAGCAACAGTCATTAAAAAACCATATCAAACAGACTCAATGCATAGAATACCTGAATATTTCCTTATTACCCAATACCTTACGTCCTTTGTCCATCCACGGTTGCTAAGAAATTACAGATGCCTTAAACTCACAAATACATAGTAACAACATAAAAATAATAGACACAAATTCACTATAGAAAGACTAAGGTCCTTTACCCATGAGACATTTCTTTATTGCGGTCTTAAAGCTACGAAAAGTTGAAATTTATTTAATGATCTTAATGATCAGTCTGTTCCATTGTATGACATAACAATATTGTATGAATATAACAAGGTTTCCTTTCCGAAATTGCTCTAGGGGGAACAAAGTCTGTGGAACTCAAAATGTGACTAGTCTATTTGAAAACTATTTCTATTTTATCTCATTGAAAACTATTCAAATTAGTTTAACTATTCAAATGACTACATAAATCACCTGCCACTTTATTAGGTATACACATATCTAGTACCAGGTAGGACCCATTTTGCCCCCAGAACAGCCTGAATTAATTGGGGCATGGATTCAACAAGTTGATGGAAACATTACTTAGGGACTCAATAGCATCTCACAGTTACTGCAGATTTTCCGGCCACACATTTATGCTTGTTTACGCCAAATTCTGACCCTGCCATCTTGCATGCCGCGGCAGAACTTGAAATTCGTCAGACCAGGTGACGCTTTTGCGATCTTCAATCGTCCAGTTTTGGTGATTACGCGCCCACTGTAGCCTCATTTTCCTGTGCTTAGCTGACAGGAGTATAATCCGGCGTGGTCTTCTGCTGCTGTCGCCCATCCGCTTCAAGATTCAACACGTTCGTTTAGAGATGCCCTTCTGCACACCACTGACGTAAACAGCTGTTATTTGAGCATTTGTGGCCTTTCTGTTAGCTTGAACTAGTCTGCCCGTTCTCCTCTGACCTCTCTCTCATTAACGAGGTGTTTTCCACCACAGAACTGCCGCTCACTGGATGCTGTTTGTATATCACACCGTTCTCTGTAAACTCTAGAGACTGTAGTGCAAAATCCCAGAAGGGCAGCTGTTTCTGAGATGCTGGAACCACCACATCTGGCCCCAACAATCATAACATTGTCAAAGTTGCTTAGATCACGCATCTTGCCTGTTTGGCTGAACAAAAAAACAAAAAACCTCTTCACCATGTCTGCATGCTTTATGTATTGATTTGCAGCCACGTGATTCGCTGTTTGGAGGAGCTGCCTATTTGCGTTAACGAGCAGGTGTACCTAATAAAGTGGCCTGATCATTTTAAGAGAGCATGCATAAACACCAATGGAAATGCTGAGGATGACTCCGATATCTATGTTGGTTTTCTGGAGGTAAATATTCATTTTTTATACTTCCGCGTGAAACAAAGTGGCACTTTAGTGCACTTACTCCATGCATTGTGTGTCAGTATGCTCCTCTGACTTTGAAAATGCAACATCTTAATCCTCAGCATTTGAGCCAGAGAGAGAGCGAGCAGCAGTGTACTCTCTCGATCTCTGGCTCAAATGCTAAGGATTAAGATGTGGCCTCACTAGCTGCAAAATCCTCCTGAGACCTAGCAAAGCTCCTGCACTTTTCATATTTTTACATTATTTAAGTGTTTGGTGTGAATATGACACATTACAAATATAAAATCATTATGGGAAGGATGTGCTTTGTCTTGTCTGTTCTGTAGTGATCTTGATGATGTCTCTGTAGGCACTTATTGTTCGTCGCTTTGGATAAAACATTGTCAGGAATATTTTTATTATGGTACTACAGAAAATCAATATGCGGACATTGTTATACACTGCCTGGCCAAAAAAAAAGTCGCACACTGTAATATTTTGTTGGACCGCCTTTAGCTTTGATTATGGCGCGCATTCGTCGTGGCATTGTTTCGACAACCTTATGCAACGTCACAACATTTATTTCTGTCCAGACTTGCATTCATTTTTGGCCGAGATCTTGTATTGACGACGGGAGAGTCAAACCACTCCGTGAAGTCTTCTCCAGCACATCCCAAAGACTTTCAATGGGGTTAAGGTCAGGACTCTAGTGGCCAATTCATGTGTGAAAATGATTCCTCATGCTCCCTGAACCATTCTTTCACAATTTGAGCCCGATGAATCTTGGCATTGTCGTCCTGGAATATGCCCATTGATGGGATAACCTGGTCATTCAGTACATTCTGGTACTCAGCTGACTTCATTTTATTGCTGCATAATATTTCAGTTGTAAACCAATTGAAGCAACCCCAGATCATAACACTGCCTCCAGAGGCTTGTACAGTGGGCACTATGCATGACTGGTGCAACTGCGACTTTTTATTTGGCCAGGCAGTGTACATACAGAGTACATACAGTGAGCACCATAATTCATTGGACAGTGACACATTTTTTGTTATTTTGGTTCTGAAAGGATACAATGACAATGAGGTTGAAGTGCAGGCTGTCAGCATTAATTTGAGGGTATTTTCATCCATATCGGATGAATCGTTTAGAAATTATAGAACCTTTGATGATAACCTGAGGCAGGTAATATAGACCCCCCAATTTTCGGGCATGAAAAAAATATTGGACAGTTTAACATAATTTTTCATATTTGGTCACATATCCTTTGCATGCTATGACTTAACTACTACTACTACTATAACCTCTCTGCATTTGAATGGATCTCTATGGGAACTGGGGGGGGGTGGGACTAGATTTAGCTGTAAATTACACTGGAACAGTATGGAACACATGGTTGGCTAAATGGCTCTAAGTCATCAAGGGTCTGATGTATCAAACAAGCCTCAAACCACCACTCTGCTACCAGATATGCAGTAGATATTGATGGATAACTTGAAGGGTTTCTTCTCCTGACTTATTTTTCCATAGAGTTCAATAGGAAAACTTGTCAGGAGAAACAACCCTTAAAGTGATCCATCCATATCTCCAGATATGCATATCTGGCAGCAGAGTGATGGTTTGAGGCTTGTGATGGTTTGAGCTTGACTGTGGCTTAAATGATGACTACCCAAAGGAGCAAGGGAGAGGTGGCAGGGACTGAGCCAACATAAATAGAGATGCTTCTGTTCAAATCAGGTTTTATTTTGTCAAGCAAATCATTATTAATAGGTATATTAGTGTTGTTTCTGAAATGTTTCTTTTAGAGTGTCTGTCCACGCTAGTCTGTATCTATACCCCATGGTAATACATCTTCATTTAGTTTACCAATTTATTCATATTTGTGGAACATGCACGGTATTACAGAAATATTTAGCGATTTCATAGGCATGCTGTTTTTAAGTGAATTTTTCAAAGCATAAAGCATGTCTCCATGTTTTTCCATATTGTACTATGAGCGACAGGATAGCAACTCTGCCACCCCTGATCTCACAAAGACGCATTATCCCAGTTGTGACACCTGGGATTGAAAGCATTCTTGTATCAGGAAATTAGGCTACAAACCATTGAACAGTAGATCAAGTTATAACACTGTATATACAGTACATAAGCAGGAAAAAACCTCTTACTCTGTGTACCCTGACAATTACATTTGTGTAATTATTTTTATATATTATATATACCGGTTTTTCAGACTTAAATACAGCTGTATGTATTTGTGATGTCACAAATAATGGATACATCATGACTATGATGGCAGTGACATCAGTGTACCCCTAGAAATCAACTACAGTATAATTAGTAGAACAGGACTGGCTCTGAAATGACTTCTAAGAAATTGACTGCAAAAATGTTTTTCATTTATTTTCCAAAGCAAGCATGTGGCAGTTATTGTGAATATTTGTGAATATTTGTTCAGATGGTGAACTGAACATGTGCATGTTGTGTATTTTAGGATTTCACAATTCAGGAATCTCATGATATTAAATATACAAATGAATGAGTGCATGGCAGGTCTTATTTATGCAACCACAAAATGACATGTAAATAAAGGGGAAAGAGATGTTGAATTGAAAGAAGTGCTCTTTAATATTTGGATAGAAAGCCACAAAATGGGTGTTCCCCTGGAACAGGGGCCAACGGCGGTGTGCTAGAGTCTTGTTTGATCCTCCAAACGGATTCCCTGGAAAAGCAAAAGTTCAGATGCTCTGACTGGTAATATTACAGTCAAGTCAGCATTGGAGTAGCCCTGATTCACTTCAGCTGTATGTTAGAATACCAGGACACTTGACTGGTGTCATAGCCACAATTTACAGAGAGCTGACTTGTGTAATGGATATACAATCTATGGCTAAAAGTATATGGACACCTGCTCATCCAACAGCTCATTCCAAAATCATGGGCATTAATATGGAGTTGGTACCCCCCCCACCCCCCACACCCCACACCCCACACATCCTCCACTCTCCTGTGAAGGCTTTCCACTAGATGTTGGAACATTGCTGCGTGGATTTTCTTCCATTCAGCCAGAAGAGCATTAGTGAGGTTGGGCACTGATGTTGGGTGATTAGGCCAGGCACATCAGCTATCTAATTGTGTGTTTGATGGGGTTGAGTGCAGGCCTGTCAAGTTCTTCCACAACGATCTCAACAAAACATTTCTGTGTAGACCTCGCTTTGTGCATGTGGGCATTGTCATTCTGAAACAGGAAAGGGTCCCCAAACTGTTGCCACAAAGTTGGAAGCACTGAATCTTCTTGAATGTCATTGTATGCTGTAGTGTTAAGATTTGGCTTCACTAGAACTAAGGGGCCAAGCCATGAAAAACAGCCTCAGGGTGTCTGGATACTTTTGGCCATATAGTGTATGATACCATGGTACTTATACTGTTATTTTGTAAAAAAAAAAGCTAATTGGACTGGCATATCCAAAGTGATAATCCATCAGTTCTAATACACATGTCTTTTAGCCACCTACAATCATGTCAAAAGGACATTAAAAGTTTGATGATAGCAAGCTCTATAGAATGGCTCTCTTATTTGAGTACACATAGCAATTGTAGCTTGCACCTCCAGAATGGGAGTAAGTGTGTAATATCTGGAGGGTAATCAAAGGAGGATAATCTGAGGCTGGTAATATATAGAGGCTCATATAGTGTGAATGGGATATTCTCAGGCAGGTAATCTGAAGAGGGCAATCTGAGACAGATCATATAAATTGCAATCTGAGGATAAATTCAGGCAGGTAATAGAAAGAAAATAATATAAATCAGATAATTTCAGGAGAGCAATCGTGGACGGGTAATATAAAGACGGTAATCAGATGGTTGACAACCTGAGGCAGCTAATATAAAGACGGTAATCTGAGGATGATAACCTGAGGCAGGTAATATAAAGACGGTAATCTGAGGATGATAACCTGAGGCAGGTAATATAAAGATGGTAATCTGAGGATGATAACCTGAGGCAGGTAATATAAAGAGGGTAATCTGAGGATCATAACCTGAGGCAGGTAATATAAAGACGGTAATCTGAGGATGATAACCTGAGGCAGGTAATATAAAGACGGTAATCTGAGGATGATAACCTGAGGCAGGTAATATAAAGACGGTAATCTGAGGATGATAACCGGAGGCAGCTAATATAAAGAGGGTAATCTGAGGATGATAACCTGAGGCAGCTAATATAAAGACGGTAATCTGAGGATGATAACCTGAGGCAGGTAATATAAAGACGGTAATCTGAGGATGATAACCTGAGGCAGGTAATATAAAGACGGTAATCTGAGGATGATAACCTGAGGCAGGTAATATAAAGACAGTAATCTGAGGATGATAACCCGAGGCAGGTAATATAAAGACGGTAATCTGAGGATGATAACCTGAGGCAGGTCATATAAAGACGGTAATCTGAGGATGATAACCTGAGGCAGGTAATATAAAGACAGTAATCTGAGGATGATAACCTGAGGCAGGTAATATAAAGAGGGTAATCTGAGGATGATAACCTGAGGCAGGTAATATAAAGACGGTAATCTGAGGATGATAACCTGAGGCAGGTAATATAAAGACAGTAATCTGTGGATGATAACCCGAGGCAGGTAATATAAAGACGGTAATCTGAGGATGATAACCTGAGGCAGGTAATATAAAGACGGTAATCTGAGGATGATAACCTGAGGCAGGTAATATAAAGACAGTAATCTGAGGATGATAACCTGAGGCAGGTAATATAAAGACGGTAATCTGAGGATGATAACCTGAGGCAGGTAATATAAAGACAGTAATCTGAGGATGATAACCCGAGGCAGGTAATATAAAGACGGTAATCTGAGGATGATAACCTGAGGCAGGTAATATAAAGACGGTAATCTGAGGATGATAACCTGAGGCAGGTAATATAAAGACAGTAATCTGAGGATGATAACCTGAGGCAGGTAATATAAAGAGGGTAATCTGAGGATGATAACCTGAGGCAGGTAATATAAAGACGGTAATCTGAGGATGATAACCTGAGGCAGGTAATATAAAGACGGTAATCTGGGGATGATAACCTGAGGCAGGTAATATAAAGACGGTAATCTGAGGATGATAACCTGAGGCAGGTAATATAAAGACAGTAATCTGAGGATGATAACCTGAGGCAGGTAATATAAAGACGGTAATCTGAGGATGATAACCTGAGGCAGGTAATATAAAGACGGTAATCTGAGGATGATAACCTGAGGCAGGTAATATAAAGACAGTAATCTGAGGATGATAACCTGAGGCAGGTAATATAAAGACGGTAATCTGAGGATGATAACCTGAGGCAGGTAATATAAAGACGGTAATCTGAGGATGATAACCTGAGGCAGGTAATATAAAGACGGTAATCTGAGGATGATAACCTGAGGCAGGTAATATAAAGACGGTAATCTGAGGATGATAACCCGAGGCAGGGTAATATAAAGAGGGTAATCTGAGGATCATAACCTGAGGCAGGTAATATAAAGAGGGTTATCTAAATCAGATAATCTGAAGAGGGTAATCAGTGGCGGGTAATTTTTGGAGGACAATATTTTGAGGGTAATCTGAGATGGGTAATCTCAGGGGGTAATAGGGGGTTAATGTGGTGTCAATTGATTTGATTTAATGTAACTTCATGACACGCTTTCTTGTTTCCTTTCAATATTTAAAATATTGAAAATACTGAATTTATTGGTCCTGGCCACCTTTCTTCCAATGATTGATTATGGTGATATTCTTTACATGCATGCCTCTGCTTCCACACTACAGGCTATAGACACAGTGTATCATGGTGCCTTATGTTTCATCACAAATGCCAAATCAATTACGCATCATTGTCTCTTGTATGAAAGAGCAGGCCTGCCATCTTTAGTTGTTTCATTGGCATATTTTTATTTATAAAGCCATTATAGGGAAACTCCCTAATTATTTAAATTGTCTTTTTAAATGGAACACAAGTTCTTACAACTTGCATTCCCAAAGCGTACTTTGTTTTACTGTGCCTCGCCCCTTCCACAGAATTTGGAAAGACGGCTTTTAGCTATTATGCCCCATGGTCCTGGAACCAGCTCCAGAAGGAAACTAAAATGGCAGACAATCACTTTGGATTGAAGAGGAAGTTGGAGATTTTAAAAACTGAGGTTTGTAATTGTTTTAGCTGAAATGTGTATTGGATAATTTGTAGTTTTTATTGCCGCTGCTCTGTGTAATGGTGTTTTATGTTGTAATCTGACTGCTTGTTGCTTCTCTTGGCCAGGGCTCCCTTGAAAAAGAGATGGATATCTCAATGGGACTCACCTGGTAAAATAAAGGAGAACAAATAATAAATAAATAAATAAGTGCCTGACATGTTTACCTGGATCCACCAGACACATCCCATAGTCCAGATGGCTGATAAGACATCCCAAATTTACAAGGTACAGGTAAGGAGAAAATACCAGAGAATAAGATAAATATTCCTTCTCTCCAACAACATATAATATATACTGGACCATAGAAATCAACAGCATTTCATCATGGTCACAAAGGCAGTAGCTGAAACAGTGATATTTTGGGTCCAGTAAATCTAAACTTTTGTTGGAGAGAACAGTGTGTGACCTCAGGTGAACATCCAAAAGGAAAGGATAAGAAATAGCTATTCTGTGTTTTTTCCTGGCCAGACCATGTAATAAGAAA